>QMFG01004028.1:0-10073 GCA_003314545.1 Ramaria sp. MG151
ATCTCAAAACTGTTAAGTTACAGTTATCTCTCTATCTACAGCTCGCGTCGCAGTACGCGAACTTTAACCGCTTACATTTTGCTTCCGCATCAGCGCATCACCTGCGCTAGAATTTACATCTCGCTTAGATTACACTTTAGGCGCTTAAGAGCCGCCTTAAGCAAAATTGAACAAAACATCAAAAAACACTTCAAATAAAATCAAATAAATAAAATAAAAATCTCCATTTTATTTCTTATTAGATTAAAAGTCTCATCACTCACCAGCAATGTCGCAGGCAACTATCACAACGCATGCTAAGCATGATATCCACAAGTTTAGGGATATCAAGCCAAAACTCGGTCATCACAACTGGACGTCCTGGAAACGCGAACTACTAGCCACAGCACGAGATAGAGGTCTAGACGAGGTCATCACAGGCGAAGAACCTATGCCCAACATAGACAATCAAACAACTCACTTGGTCAACAATGTTATATGCGTCGAAAACGTTCCACTATCAAGTCTCATTGCCGATTGGAAGGATAAAAATAATGCTGCATACAACCAGCTTTTACTCTGCATAACTCCAGAACTTCAGACGCTAATTGGCATTACTTCTAGGTCAAGCGAAGCATGGGATCTCCTCACAAAGAAATTTGAATCTAAGGATCCCAGCAAAATCAACATTATCAGGACGAAGTACGATAATTACCACATGATAGAAGGTCAACCGGTCAGCTCGTACCTCTCAACCATGCGAGAATTCAGAGAGCAACTCGCGGCAATGGGCGAAGACATCGCAGACTCAACACACGTCGCCACACTCCTCAGGAACGTCCCAGACTCATGGGCACAAGCTGCTCAAATGATCAGAATGTACTCAACAAGTCCCAACGACGTAGAAGAGAAACTAGAAGCACACGAAGCGCATATATGCGCTATAGAACTCCAACACCAACCGAACGCAGCATTCGTAGCCCGCACTCGAGGTCCCCCATTTCAACAATACAGAAATCAGTACAATCAACGTCCCAGATTCAACAATCAAGGTCCCCCAGTCCCCAATTTTTACCAACAATTCAACAATCCTCAACCGGCAGCCCCATCACACGGAACCAGTTATTCGGCTCAACACAATTTCCCTCAAAGGCCAAATCAGCAACCCAATTCCCGACCCAACACTTCCTATGTATTCAATGCATCAGCTCAACAAAATTCGAGGCCGCCTATCAATTGCAACAATTGCGGCAAGCTAGGACATCCCGCGTCCAAGTGCCACGCACCCGGCGGCGGACTTTCAAATCACCAGGCACAGGGATCGTATGGACAATATAACCTCCACAGTCTCAGAACAGTCTCCAAGTCTTTGCTTGATATCTCAACATCGCTTGCTTTCTTAACGAATCGTCACCGGCCGTTCGTCATCAATTCAAGCATTCTATTGAACCCGTAGTTCATCTCAAAACTGTTAAGTTACAGTTATCTCTCTATCTACAGCTCGCGTCGCAGTACGCGAACTTTAAGCGCTTACATTTTGCTTCCGCATCAGCGCATCACCTGCGCTAGAATTTACATCTCGCTTAGATTACACTTTAGGCGCTTAAGAGCCGCCTTAAGCAAAATTGAACAAAACATCGAAAAACACTTCAAATAAAATCAAATAAATAAAATAAAAATCTCCATTTTATTTCTTATTACGGATCACCTGGATTTTGTCTTTGGCCATTGTGAGACCTTCAGACGTCAGTATGTATCCAAGAAATTCTACCATGTCTTTGTGCCATTCGCATTTCTTAGCTTTCGCATAGAGACTATTTTTTCGGAGCCATTGAAGCACTTCGCGTATGTGCTTTTTGTGCTCAGCGAGTGTGTCAGAGTAAATGAGGATGTCATCAAGGTAAACTACCACGCATTTATCCAACAAATCTCCCAGAATGTCGTTCATGAAACGTTGGAAAGCCGCGGGTGAGTTAGTAAGCCCGAAGGGCATTACTAACCACTTGAAGGACCCATATTGGGTCTTAAACGTGGTCTTCCATTCATCTCCTTCGGCAATTCGGACGAGGTGGTACGCGTGTTGAAGGTCGATTTTGGTGTAATACCGAGACTTCTTCGGTGCGTCCAACAGGTCCGAGATGAGTGGTAGCGGGTATCGGTCTTTTTTAGTTACCTTATTCAATCCTCAGAAGTCTACACATAGTCGGAGCGAGCCATCCTTCTTTCGAACGAAGAGGATTGGTGCTCTGTGCGAGGACCAAGAGGGCCGATGTTTAAATGTTCGTCGATGAAGGATCGGAGGGTTTCGAGTTCGGACCAAGAGAGCGAGTAGATCGGGGGTTGAGGCGGTTTGGCGCCATCCTCGAGAGTGATCTTGAGGTCATATGGTCTGTGAGGCACCAGAGTGTCTGCCCTTGACTTGGAGAATATGTCCCCGAAGTCACAATAGTCTTCAGGTACGCCCTCCATGTCTGCGGGGGTCAGAGATAGGTCGGCCGAGCGTGCTGAGAGCTCGGTCGGAGCCAGATTGAGGCAAAAGGTCTCGGATCCTTCTAATTTACAGGCACGTGCGAACGCGGCTGCATTGATTAGGGCGATGTGAGGAGCCTCAAGCTTCGGGACGGAGTCGGAGGGTGACTTTGGCTTGGCTGTAGCAGCATGAACTTCGGTCGTTGGAGGTTCAGCCAGATTATCCAGTCGGGGTGCTCGGAAGGTAATACTGCCCAATACCCAGTCAATCAACGGATTGCAGCAGGTGAGCCAGTTGTGCCTGAGCACGGCCGAACAGGACGAGTCTAGTGAAGTGACATAAAAGTCTATGGGGAAAGTGTGGTCAGAGGGGAAGCGAATAGGTAGTTCTACTGCTTCGGTAATTATGGAGTTTGTACTACCGTCAAATAGTCTAAGAGGGATCGGGTCTATGGTTCGGGTTCGGAGGTTGTGTTTACATACAAAAGTGGATTCAAGGAAACAATGTGTGGAGCCAGAATCTACTAATACTTTAAAGGGAGTGTTTAAGATAGTTTCGGAGGACAAATTAACTACAAGAGACGTAGGGCTAAAAAGAGCAGAAGTGTTAAGTCTAACCTCCACCTTGTCAGAATTCAATTATCAAAGATAAATGTTATGGACAAATGTATTGTTAGCAATAACATTGGAAAATGTTTCCACATGAAGAGGATGGTGTTCGAAAATGAAAGGCAATCCTACAGTAAAAGCAAAGGGCTTTCGGAATGTTTGCGAAGAAGTGCATGATTCCGAAGAGATAGATATTCCGAAAGGATTCTATCTCATGGATCAGATGAACCGTATGGTTCACGCCGATCTCACCCAGTATGATTACATTCTTTCGAAGTATAATCAAATCTAAAGTGATAAGTTTTATAGGACTTACTTCGAAATGAAGTTGCTCTTTTTGATTGTTCATGACGAATTGTTAAGTCAAGCAGATCAATCAAGTAGATGTGCAATAATTGAACTAAAGAACATACATGCGAATGTGCTACCTATATACTGGGAAGTTAGGAGGCAAAGGCGAATGGGGAGTGGTCCATTAAGGATCGGAAAAGTAGTTAAAGTACATGTATGCTAGTTAATGACCATGATGAATAGATAACAAGAGTGGTATGAGAATTGTGAATGGGAAAAGGGTTTAACGAACTAGAAATAAACCCTGAAACCTGTTTCCGAACCATATGTCGTTTCGGGTAAACAAACCCTTGTTTCACCTCTTTAAACGACGGCCCTGAGTGACGGGGATGAACGTGTCCACATGTTGAATCGTATGTGTTGTTTCCATAAACTTTTAGAAGCATAGAATCGACCCTCCTATTGAGTTCCTAGAAATAGATGGGGATAGTGATGGGGATAGTGTAGGTGCTTCTTTTCTGAGGAAAGGCTAATAATAGAATCTGATTTCTTGGTTGGGTCCTTGTGATGTTGCTAGGATGATTCAAGGTGTTATGGGTGATGAAGTGTTGGATGGTTTAGGTGTGACAAGTCTGCCGATGATTCGGGTTCCGAAGAGTTGATTCGGAAACGTGATGTTCGGATGGTTCGGATGGTTTGGGTGGTTTGGGTGGTTCGGAAGGCGGAACAGATCATAAATCATGATCGTGACACACCTTTCTGATTCAGTTGCTGAGTGGCATGTTTCATTGACGATGAGTGGGTTAATGATCAGTGCGTGGTTAGAGGGAGAGAGACTCACTTGCTTTGAATACAGGGGAAACAACCCTTTATGGAGGGTGGCAACTCATTAGCATTGAATGCAGGTGAGTATGAGGGTGCACTCACCAGCATAATGCATGCAAATACAATGGTGCACTTGCTATTACAAGAGTGCAAAGGAGGCCAGGTGATTACACAGGGAGCTGCAGCATAGAGAGCTTGCAATGTGTAAATTAACAATGGCAGATATCCAGGACAAGAACACGGCAGACATGGTGAGTGACTTTACCAAAATGTGAGTCACTGCATTGAATGCTAGTGACACACAAGTTGGACTGCAGTGTCACTGTGCTAAACACTTGTGACATCTGAGGAGGGAAAATGAGGGGAGTGACGGATCCTAGGATGGGAGTCACTGTGTTGAACGCTGGTAACATGGAATGTAGAACAAGGAAGAGGGAAGTCGCTGCGTAGAATGCTGGCGAAAGGTTAAGGAGAAGGGAAGTCACTGCATACAATACTGGTGACTGACAATGACGGTGGCTGCAAGTACGTTTAGGGGGCGGTGTTGGACTCCAATCCACAGGCATTTTGGGGGCAGAGTCACTGCATTGAACACTGGTAACATGGAATGTAGAACAAGAAGGAGGGAAGTTGCTATGTAGAATGCTGATGACAGGTTAAGGAATAGGGAAGTCACTGCGTACAACGCTGGTGACTGACGATGACGGTGGCTGCAAGTAACTTTAGGGGACATCGGACTCCAATCCATAGGCAATTTTGGGGCGGAGTCACTGCATTGAATGCTGGTAACATGGAAGGTAGACTAAGGAAGAGGGAAGTCACTGCGTTGAATGCTGGTGACAAGGGAGGTGGACCAAGGGAGGTGGACCAAGGGAGGTGGACCAAGGGAGGTGGACCAAGGAAGGTAGACCAAGGAAGAGGGAAGTCACTGCGTACAACACTGGTGACTGACAATGACGGTGGCTGCAAGTAACTTTAGGGGATGTCAGACTCCAATCCATAGGCATTTTGAGGCGGAGTCACTGTGTTGAACGCTGGTAACATGAAATGTAGAACAAGGAAGAGGGAAGTCACTGCATACAACGCTGGTGACTGACGATGACGGTGGCTGCAAGTAAGTTCAGGGGGCAGCGTTGGACTCCAATCCATAGGCGTTTTTGGGGCGGAGATCAAAAACATTTGAAGGTGTCTACTACTCACAGTGTTTGCCAGGTGCTCCTCCGAGCTCCCCACCTCCTGGCTCTGGACCTGGCTGCGGACTTCCCTTCCTCGGGGGGGGTCAACACAGCTGGATATGACTTTAGCGTAACAACGGATGGCTCTTTTACAGGCACAGGTGTTTCTCCCCCTCCGGCTCAGTTTGCGCACTTTGCTGCAGAACGTGCCAACCTGTTCCGCATCCGTGAGTTATCAGGAAAAAATCCCAATGATTTGTTTTTAACTTTGCTTACACTTGTTTTGCTTGTCATCAGCTTTCAGTAAGGCACTGGCTGGTCACCTGTTATTCGTGTGCTTATAATGAACGTCCCACATAGCCTGGCAGCTCATGACTCCCACTCTTGGTGGAACCATCAATGCCAGCTTCTTCGTGGAGTATGACGCAACAGTGCAGGCGGCCCTGGCCACAGGTGCTCATGTCATCGTGGATCTAGTGAGTATTTAATATATAATATTAAGCAGCTTTTACTGGATATTGACTATGTCAATCATTAGCACAACTATGCTCGGTGGAATGGCACCATCATTGGTCAGGGAGGTCCCACAAATGCTCAGTACACCTCCATCTGGAGTCAACTAGCTACCAAGTATGCTTCTACCAGCAGAATAATTGTGAGCATCTCCTTTCCCCCAAAGTTCTACTTGTATTGAATGCTTCTTTCAGTTTGGCGTCATGTAATTTCTACCTAGATCTAAAGTTGGGCAGTAATCATGACTTCTTGTCTTTCAGGAACGAACCCCATGACCTCCCGCAGGGAACCGCACTCTGGGCTGCCTCTGTTCAAGCTGCTGTCAACACTATCCGCGCAGCGGGTGCAACTTCTCAGATTATTCTTATCCCTGGCTCTAGCTACTCCAGTGCTCAGATGCTCCCTACAGAGGCCGGACTGGATCTTCTCAAGGTTACTGACCCTCTTGGTAATACATCCCGGCTTGTTTTCAACGGTAAGCAATGTGTCCTTCAATGCAGCTAGACCTTATCACAACTCATTGTTTACTGCAGTCCACAAGTACCTTGATTCTGACAACAGTGGAACCCATGCGGACTGTGTCACAGTGAGCTTTCAAAAAAAATTTACTGGCAGACTTAATATAGGACATGGTCTGAGTGAAATGTGTGTTAACTAGAACAACGTTGGCATTCTCACAACCCTCGTCTCGTGGCTCCAGTCGAATGGCAACTGACAAGCCCTTTATGCTGCTTGTAGAGGGAGTTCTGGGTTACGATCATGGAAGCTACCCAGGCTCTATTGAGCTGATGTCCACACACCTACTATCAAGTATATTGGTGATAAGACAATGATAGAGTGAGCAGAGTTTCAAAACTCAAGCTATCAAACAGCATCACACCAGTAAGTCTGGACTGAATAATATACAATCCCTGGAAGGTCTGATTTAAGCAATATGCAGAACAATATTTCTCACCAGATAATTTTCTGGAGAAGTCTGACCCTGGGTCTACTCTAGAGATCTGTTGCTCAATGAAGAACCCATTGTAATTTATCACCCGACATGTGAGAGATTTGAAACTGGAGAGAGGTCTTGACTCGACTAGAACCTGAAGCATCCTTTGACTCTCTAAGGAGTTACTTCCAAATCAAGAACTAAAATTCCTCCATCAAAATTGGCTTGCAAAGCATGGATCACTTACTCTGCTTGTCTGCTTCAGAGGGTTTCTTGCCAAGCTGTCAATCGCTGACATTCAATTCATAAATGCCTTGGTGGTAATGACATCTTCTCAAATCCTCTCTCCCTGGAGCTGCCTCCTTACATCTTTATCATGGGATTTTGATTTGTTGTCAGGGTAGACTCTGCACATCCTGATATGTTGTAGGATCCCATTTCTTTATGATGCCTGCACCAACTCCATTCTTGGATGGCAAACATGCTATCTTTGGTTGAGTCAATACCAGGATTCATGTGCTTCAGCAATTGGGAGCTGTAGCTACCAACACCCAAGACAGGTGAGTATCTTACAGATTTCTATAGATTGTACCAGCCTCATGTCACTTTGCAGGCCCAAAGAAGACATCAAAATACACCAGACTCATGTGACTTAGATTAACCATTGTCGTATGTATTTGCTTATGACTCTGATGTTTTAGATGCTGTTTGACTGGTGAAATGGGCAACAGAAGACAGTGGGTCTATAAGTAAATTCCCTGCAATGATATAAGAGAAATAATGTTTCAACTATCAAGTCACCAAACTCTATGTACTTTGGCTCCAGATGAATACTGGTATGTAAGCTGTCCCCTAACCTTCAAGAGTTAACAAGGATGGCAGTGATTTCAGGTAGAACTTCTGATATGACTTCAAGACTCCTGTTCCCATGTTGTGCCTCATATGAGGAGGGTTATGTAGCCGGACTGTTCCCTTGACTCAATGCCTGCCTGTACTCCCATGAACAGCTTGTCTGATGAACTCCCCTTCAAACCTGTACTTTGGCAGGGCTCTTGGACAGGTTTCCTTTGTCAGGAGTGGCTTTGACAAGCAATCTCATGTGAATGTTATCTCCCATGGACCCCCAGATGTGGAGCCTAGATGTGGTATAGACTGGCTGGGCTAGACAATGTCTCTATACATAATGTATGTGCCTTGCTAATGTGTTACTACCCATTATGTCACCCACTGCTGCTATTATATGGAGGTTTATTACTAACTACAGCCAACAATAACATTGGACAACTACAACACCCCACATGTAATCTCTCAATATGCAATCTTCCACCTTGATTAGAGCATCATGGATAATAACCAATGCAGCTTGTTCTTTGCCAACCCCCCAACATCACATTCATTGTCCCTTCAACTTATGTATTTAATGAGAAGGGATTTAGGGGGTATGTCTAATATATCAGCTTATGATAGGATACTGAACTTCATTTTTTTATAGCTCTAGTTGTGCTGCCTTTCTACAATATACACCATATGAACCTGTCTTATCCTTTTTATACACAATAGCAAATACAAGTACAATTATTAATGATCAGTAAAGACTGCTGAAAGTGCAAATATAAATCACATGGTACAGTTTCATATATCTCAATATATTTGGGAGTATATAACTGGCAGCCGGATTCTTACATTTTCATATACTTCAATATATTTGTAAGTACATAACCTGGATTATCCATGGATATATATAACCCATTATTAAGGTAAAGCAACACTAAAACCCATGTGTTGATACAAACATAGTATTTATTAATCATCTTCTACTCTTCTGGTGGTAGTATTCACTGCTATTAGTGACCTGGAAGGCATCCAAAACCAAATACTTGCCTTGGTAGCATAAATGTATAAGCTGTGCAAAGAAAAAAAACAAGAGAAATTTCTGGGAGGGTGGGGAGGGGGAATCGGACCTGCCGTGCGAAGCATCGGCCTACTTCCACAAGTATAGCTGGACTTGCACCTCATAATGCAAATGCTTGTCTGATGCCAGCGCAAGTAGAGAGTATTGAGTCTCTGCCACTTCGTCATGTTAATTTTCAGAAAAACACATTTGTCCTATCTACGAAGCCAGGCACTGGTGCCACAAGAAAGTTTCCCTCCCACTAAAGAATACTTGAAAAGGTGATTGAATTATTATTAACCAGGAAAGCTAGAAACAAACTTCCAATTTTTTTTTCAGGAGATGTTTTGTCATAGTATTCTTTTGGTTCGTCTTTGGAAAACACTGAACCCTTAGCAAACATCAAACTTTTAGTATACTGGAGAAATATTGAGCCACTTGAAAGCGTTTTACTAGAATTTTCCTCACAACAAATTTTCCCATGGACATGCTATCGTCGTCAATATGACTGTCACTGACCAACTGGCTCGGTTTGAAAAACTAGAGAATCCTAGAAGAGAGAACTGCCGGCTCCAAATTGAAGTTGTGGGATCCTACAATGTCTTAGATATCCCCACCAGCCACACCATATCACTGCAGACTGTCATCGGGCAACTTTGCCCGCATACTCATAAAAACGCATGCCGGAAGGTTGCTCGTTTGATATGATACTGGACACTTATTGCATGCACAATGACCGGTGGGGTTCAACGACCTTCCTGAGTTTACTTTGAAGGGGAACCCTTTGGTGAAAAGTCAGAGGAACAAAAATTACCTGCATAATTCTGTGTCACTTTCCCGTAGAGTATGTGTATACTTCGTCTCGCTTCTGTACTCGATGTCGGACAAAGTCTTGCATATCCAGTTGTCAGGAATCAAAGTGCACAAGAATAAAGTAAAGATATGGAATAACTCAAGCCTGTACGTCGACCATCATGGGCGTGGTCTCCTCTATCTTCGCCCGCCCAGTTTCAGCATTGTCCGCTTCCTCTCCCTCTCCCTTCAATATATCACTCTCGGTTTCACCTTCATTTGCTCCCTTTCTTTCCCCTTCGCTCCCTGCATTTCCACTTGAAGACCCATCATGCTCCGCCTGCTTATCCAAAGTAATGGACTTCTCTTCATCCAAAGCGGGCTGAGGATCGGATGCATCGATCCCCGCAACGCTGCCATCCTTCTCCGGCCACTTGTAGATCTCCACCTTCCTCTCGACTCGCTGTCGCTCCAACACTTCCCCCTTAGAGTTGTCCGGCCGAGTTCTGCGTACTTTCACGATAACCTCCGTGATCGTCTCCACAACAGCCTCATTATCCGGACTGTTGTCCTGACCCTGATCCTGATCCATCTC
>QMFG01004041.1:3622-25139 GCA_003314545.1 Ramaria sp. MG151
CGTCGGTAAGTGTAAAGCAGAGAGTGGATAGTGAAAGTGGACCAAATGACGCGTAAGCTACCAAAGCGCCAAAGCATCGGGAAAGGTAGGAAGAGTAAAGCAGATTGTGGACAGTGAAAGTGGACCAAATGACGCGTAAGCTACCAAAGCGCCAAAGCGCCAACCCTAACTATGGTTTAGCTAATTATGTGACAAGACCATTTTAGAAGAAAGAAACAAAATAGAAGTGAAATCTATAACTAGAGAGCGGAGCTCTCTTACATCGGGCAGGGTTGACAGCGCATAGGAGTGCCCCTGGTTGGGCGTTAGGTAGTTGTATATAGTTTTTCACTAGTAGTGGGGATCCCTAGACTTTTCGCTTGGATTTCCCCTCTACTAGGTGAGAGTTCCTATTATTGTACTTCCTTATGTCTATATATCTTTGGATTTCCCCTCTACTAGGTACCTACAGGCGCTAGGAGGGTTGCCCTTACAGTTGAAAAGTCTCCAGAGAAGGACTGGTGGTCAGAGTGCAATTACCAAAATAGGTAACTATGGAATTGAGGACAGCAACTCGGAGGATGCAACCTCTCCCGTACACACTGCACCTGACTACCCCTCCCCTATCATCGGAACACCCAACTCCAAACGCCAAACAGACCCTCCTTCCCTACTTGAGGTGGATATACTAGAAGACTGTCTCCAAGCTGTGGAAGAGGAGTTGTCAGCAAACTGGATGAAGACCGATGCCATTCAACTAGCATTAAAATTGATCCTGGCAAAGTTAGAAATCAACCCATGAGATGTAGCAACAAGTCCTGAACCCAACCCGAGACTGAAAATGGACTCATGGCATAGACCCAAAGAACCGAACTCTGGTACCATAGGAAGACAGCTGAGACCGGCCCTTCCTTTGGACTTCGATGGAGACTGAAGCAACGGCCACACGTTCCTCAACTCCTGCAGACTCTACTTTCAGATCTGCAAGGGGGACTTTCCCAATGACCAAGTCCGGATCCACTGGGCCCTTTCCTTTTCCAAAACTGGCCAAGCCGCTCGGTTTTCAAACAAAGTGATGCGAACCGAATGCAGGACTCAAAGGGCAAAGTACTCAGATTGGAACAACTTTGAACAAGATTTTGAGGAAAACTTCTGCCTGAGGAATGAACAAGTCTCAGCACTTACAAAGCTAGAAGGCACTGGTTGGTACCAAGGGAAGGACTTGGTCGAAGACTACATAGACCGGTTCTCAGAATTGATTGAAATGGCCAAATACTCAGACAACAAAACCATTGTGATCAAATTTCACAAAGGCCTTGATCCTGCAATCCAGAACCGAGAGCGCAATACTCAGAGATCAGATGCCAGACATTGACAAGCCTGAGAAATGGTTCCAAGCAGCCTGAAGGGTAGCTTGGAACAGAGAGGCAAATGAGGCTTTTATGGAATCCAACTGAAATACGGCAAAGGTCAATGCCCGAACGACACCCCCAAAGTCCAGTTCGAGCTTCGGAAGGCCTTATTTCAACTTGCCTGATATCTCGGCCCAACCTTGGAACACCCCGAAGGCACCCTCCGAAGCACTGAAGGTAGTTTCGGCCCAATCGAAAGATGGTCCAATGCCTATGTATATAGATTGGACATGGAACCAAAATGACCCTTCGGTTACATGCTATTGATGCTGTCAAACAGGCCACTACTCTAGAGACTGCCCTCGAAGCTATGATGTCCGAACCATGACCATGGAAGAAAAGCTAGAGCTCCTACCAGAGTTGTTAGCACTGGCAGATGTATCTGAAACCACAGACCCTGAGACCAAACCAAGACCCAAGGGAAACCCGGAGGGAGATTCCTTAGAGGATTTTGGAGGCCGCAGTGGGTGAATAGTGCACCCCCACTGCCTGTACATAATAGATTCTCCTGTCTTGAAATTGAGGGTAAGTAAACTCCCCCACCTCACAGACGAAAGAATCCATCACAGCTGTACCCAAAGAAACCCTCCCCTCCTTGCCAACAGTGGGAGAGGCGACTCCCTAAGAAATATATCATTGCCTCCACCGCCAACCCAAAATCTCTCTTGGTCAAGGTGGAAATTCAGACCACTGACACAGGCAAAGTGATGTCGGCTCCGGCACTCATAGACAGTGGAGCGACTGGGCTGTTCATGAGCCAAAACTATGTGGAACATAACCGAATCATGACTCAGATACTCCAACACCCCATTTCAGTGTATAATGTGGATGGGTCCCCTAACAATACCGGTGCTATAACAGGGATAGTAGATGCGATCCTCTGAGTAGATGGTCATTCAGAGTGAATATCATTTGCGGTCACCAATCTCGGGAGACAAGACCTGCTGCTTTGATATACTGTTGGCTGAGCATAACCTGGAGATTAACTGCAGACTTGGAAGATCACCATGAGCTGATGCCCAGACAAATGCCATATGTGCCAGACTGAAGTTAAGAAGGAACAGAAAGCAGCCTGGAGAGCAGAATGCAGGATCCGAGCCTGCTGAGCTGGACCAATGCCTGACTTCACCAGCAAAGAGTCCGAAGTCTCGGGTGCTGAGCCTGAAGTCTTGGATCATTGGACCGAGGTCTCGGACTCTGAGTCTGAAGTTTTGGACCTCCTCCCCAAGTTGGGACCAGATGATCAGCTCTCACAAGGTGACTGACTGCTCTGTGTTCCACTCGACCTGGCCCTTCATGAGATCTGAGATACCCAAACTACATCTCAGAGGCTAGCCAAAGCTCATCACAAGCATCATCAGGCCTCGTCCGAAATCCCCAAGTACCTCCGAGACTTTGAAGATGTCTTTTCCAAGGACTCCTTTGATACCCTACCAAGTCAATGGATCTGGGACCATGCCATTGAGCTAGAGCCGGGTGCAAAGCCCTCTAATTGCAAGGTGTACCCCCTATCTCCAAATGAGCAGATGCAGTTGGACAAATTCTTGCAGGAGAACCTTTGCTCAGGCAAGATCTGACCATCAAAATCCCTGATGGCCTCGCCGGTCTTCTTTATCAAAAAGAAAGATGGAGCACTCAGGCTCATACACGACTACCGAGCCCTAAATCCTATGACGGTCAAAAACTGATACCTGATCCCTCTCATCCCCAAGCTTATCAACCAACTCCAAGGTGCAAAGTACTTCACCAAACTTGATGTTTGGTGGGGGTATAATAATGTTCAGATCCGAGAAGGGGACAAGTGGAAGGCAGCATTCTGAACCAATTGAGGCCTGTTTGAGCCTTGGGTGATGTTATTCGGGCTGACCAATAGCCCGGCCACCTTCAAAACGATGATGAATGACATCTTCTGAGACCTCATCATGGAAGGGGTAGTCTGTGTGTGCTTGGATGACATTCTCATCTTCTCTAAGACTATCTCTGAGCACAGGATTGTAGTCCGAAGAGTGATGGAGAGACTCCGAGAGCATGGGCTCTGTCTCTGACCCTAGAAGTGCGAGTTTGAACGTATATCCATTGAGTACCTCAGACTCATCATCTCCAAAGGACATGCCGAGATGGATCCGGTTAAGGTCAAAGGAGTCACAGATTGGCCGACTCCAAAGACCCGAAAGGAGGTGCAAGCCTTTCTTGGGTTTGCGAACTTCTACCGAAGATTCATCAAGGACTTCTCACACCATGCCTGAGCTCTCTTTGACCTGACAAAGAAAGGAGATACCTGGAAGTGGGGTGAACCCGAGGACGCAGCCTTTCACAAACTCAAGGAACTTGTCACCTCGGCTCCAGTCCTGGCATTCCCAGATGACACTCGGATGTACCGAGTGGAGGCCGACTCTTCGGACTTTGCAACAGGAGCGGTCATCTCTCAACAATCCAAGGATGACAAGTGGCACCCCATAGCCTTCCGATCCAAAAGCCTTAGCCCGGTGGAGCGGAACTATGAGATTCATGACAAGGAGATGTTGGCCATAATCCGGGCCCTAGAGGAATGGAGGCATCTCCTAGAAGGAGCACAACTCAAATTCGAGATCTGGACGGATCATAAGAATTTAGAGTACTTCCGAACCTCAAAGGAGCTCAACTGAAGACAAGCTCGATGGTCATTATACCTATCCTGTTTTGACTTCACGCTCCACCACAGGCCTGGCCAAACTATGGGGAAAACCGATGCCTTGTCCCAAAGGCCCAACCATGGGTCCGGAGCAAGCGACAACGAGGACCAAACATTGCTCCGACCTGAACTTTTTGCCATTTTGGCCCTCAAAGGACTTGCTGCTGTAGGTGAAGAACGAGACATACTTTGGGATATCCGAAGGATGACCCAAGATGGGGAAAAGGAGGAGTGTCAGGGGACAACCTGTTTCCACCAAATCCTCCACCTTCAAGGCCCTCACACACACAAAGCACAAGTCCGAGGTGCGGGAACCTCGGTCCAAAGCCTCAGGTCATTGACCCAAAGCCCCTGATCACCAACACGAAGTCTTGGGCCTCTGGTCTGAAACCTTGGACCACCTCGGGTAGGGCCCAAGATCTCAGCCTACCTTGGGGGTAACCCGAACCTTGGACCTGAACACCTGGCCCGACATCCGACGTTCATCAGGGATAGATTACCTTATGGGGATAGAAGTCGGGCAGGGTTGACAGCACGTAGGGATGCCCCTGGTTGGGCGTTAGGTAGTCGTATATAGTTGTATCACTGGTAGAGAGGACCCTTAGACTTTTCTCTTTGGATCCCCCCTCTACTAGGTGAGAGTTTCCTTTTATTGTATTTTCCTGCATATATATAGCTTTGGATCCCCCCTCTACTAGATACCTACAGGTGCTAGGAGGGTTGCCCTTACAAGGAGTCGGTGACCAAGGCTGTCTTGGAGCTTCGGAAAGGACACTCACGCACCGTAAGGGCTTCGGAGTGGTCTGAATGAGATGGCCTACTGCTGTTTTGGGGGAAGGCCTATGTACTGAACAACCCCAAACTTTGGCAGCATATCGTATTCCAACATCATGACACCCAAGTAGCTGGGCATGCAGGGAGGTGGAAGATGTCACGATGGTGTTTTATAACATCTCTCTGTTGTCGCACCAAAGTATGGCTTTCCGATCATCTCCAAGATCCCCTTTGGAATTTCGAACTACTCTCGCCTAATTCTTCACACACATTTGATCTGGTCACCCAATCCACTTCAGGGATCATTTCATTGAGTATTTAGTGAAGCAATCAACAACCAGGTCCGATCATAATCTTTTCTGGAAAAGAAGCACCTTGATTATCCCCATCACTATCCCCATCTTTTCCAATGAACTCATTGAATGAAGTATCTCTATTCTGTTGAAGCTTGCGATGACATCCCATATCATTAGATACCATGGTATGAATGTTCTAGACCCTCAGGATCATCCTCTGAAGAATTTATACACGGCTATCCCTACCCGATGAGCCATGCGATTCGGAAACATGTTTCAAGAGCTATTGATGGTCCGTTAATCTTTTCTACCATTCACAATTTTCCTACCTCCCTTGTTCATCTATTCCTATGGCCATTAATTAGTGTACATGTACCTTGGCTACTTTCCGATCCCCATGGACTCCTTCCCATTTGCCCTCCCTTCCGAACTGTTCAGTATATAGGTAGAGCATTCACATGTATATTCCCTAGTTCAATTATTGTATGTCAACTTGATTTTTCAACCCAAACTTGTGAACTCATTCTAAAATCACCTGGAACAACAACCTCATATTTGAGTAAGCACTCCAATTCTACTTTTATTAGTTTAACCCACCTCAAAGAATGTGAGATCATTGGCTGTAATCGACATGGACTGTAAAGTTCATTCAATCCACAAGATAGAATCCTTTTGGAACCTCTATCTCTTCGGAACTATGCATTTTGTTCGCAAATGTTCCAAAAGCCATTTGCTTTTACTGTAGGATTTATCTTCACTTTCGAATACTATTCTATTATCATTGGAAACATATCCAAACAGAATTACTAACACTACATTCATCTACAACTTTTATCACTGATATTTGGATTCTGACAGAAGACATTAGAACTTGTGTCTTGTGACTATTGGTGACCGCAGATGTCCAGGTACATTGGACAGTATGTGAAAACCTGCGACCTATGCCTTTGCACTAAGCCACAAAGGACTGCACCAATGGGCGAGCTCCAGCCACTACTGATCCCCAAGCATCGACGGGACACAATTATTGTTGACTTCATTGTTGAACTCCCGGAGGCCCGAGGGTTCGATGCTGTCATGAATGTAGTAGACTCGGTGAGCAAACAAGCCCACTTCCTTCCAACCAACACCATGGTTACAGCATTAGGAGCCGCCCGACTCTACCTCATGCACATCTGGAAGCTACATGGATTGCTGAGATAGATTGTCTCCGACCGAGGCCCACAGTTTGTCTCGGAGTTCACATGAGAACTTTACCGACTACTTGGTATCAAGCTCGTGGCCACCACAGCTTATCACCCACAGGCTGATGGGCAGACCGAACGTGTTAACCAGGAATTAGAGCAGTACCTTCGGATCTTCGTTGATGAACACCAAGATGATTGGGATGAACTCCTTCCTCTTGCAGAGTTCCAATATAACAATCACATACACTCTGCAACCCAAGAGACACCCTTCATGTTAGACACAGGTCGACATCCTCGGATGGGATTTGAACCGAGGCAGCCCGAATCCCACATGGAGATGGTGAATGAGTTCAAAGACCAAATGGAGAAATCATTAGAGGAAGCCAAGTCAGTGCTAGCCAAAGCAAAGGATGACATGGCTCGGTACTACAACCAATGCCAAACTCCAGCTCCAGAATACAAGGTAGGCAATCGAGTATTTCTGGATGCTCCGGATGTTCGGATGACCCGACCATCCCTGAAGCTCATGCACTGCTCGCTACCTTGGGCCATATGTCATCCAACGGAAAGTTGAACACAATGCATATCGCCTTCAATTACCACAGTCAATGGCTCAATTACACCCAGTGTTCAATGTTGTCAAACTTCTCCTGGCACCCAAAGACCCCATTCCTGGTTGGATGTCCAAGCCACTGCCCCCACCTGAGATTGTGGATGGGGCTGAGCATTACTGTAAGGGCAACCCTCCTAGCGCCCGTAGGTACCTAGTAGAGGGGAATCCAAAGAGATATATATATGCAAGAAAGTACAGTAAAGGAACTCTCACCTAGTAGAGGGGAAACTCAAAGAGAAAAGTCTAGGGATCCCCACTACTAGCGAAAAAACTATATATGACTACCTAACGCCCAACCAGGGGCACTCTGTCAACCCTGCCCAACTTCTATCCCCATAAGGTGTTTCGTCCCTGACGAAGACCAGATGTCGGACTGAGTGTTTGGATCAGATGTTCGGGCCATACCCCAAGGTTGGCTGAGGTCTCAGGTGGTCCAAGGTTTTGGACTAGAGGTCCGAGACTTCAGATCTGTATTTAGAGGTTTCAGGTCAAGGACCAAAGGCTTTGGACTTGTGCTTCGCATGTGTAAAGGCCTTAGAGATGAAGGATTTGGTGAAAATAGGTTGTCCCCTGACAATTACACAGTAGAACAGATCCTAGACAGTTGGTTCCACAGAGGCCAATTACAGTTTCTGATCAAATGGGAGGGGTATGGGTATGAGGAGAACACTTGGGTTTTGGAAGCAGACATCTCGTGTCAGGGGACAACTTGTTTCCACCAAACCCTCCACCTTCAAGGCCCTTACACACGCAAAGCACAAGTCCGAGGCATGGGAACCTCAGTCCAAAGCCTCGGGTCCTTGACCCGAAGCCTCCAAGTACGAACCCGAAGCCTCAGGCTTCTAGTCCAAAACCTTGGACCACCCGAGACCTCAACCAACCTCAGGGCAGAGCTGTAATATCTCATCCAAACACTCGGCCCGACATCTGACCTTCATCAGGGTTGAAGCACCTTATGGGGATAGAAGTCAGGCAGGGTTGACAGCGCGTAGGAGTGCCCCTGGTTGGGCGTTAGGTAGTCATATATAGTTTTTTCACTAGTAGTGGGGATCCCTAGACTTTTCTCTTTGTATTTCCCCTCTACTAGGTGAGAGTTCCTTTACTGTATTTTCTTACACATATATATCACTTTGGATTTCCCCTCTACTAGATACCCACGGGCGCCAGGAGGGTTGCCCTTACATCTTGGCTCCGGACAAAATCCAAGAGTTCTATCAAACACATTCCGGAGCACCTCAGAGGGTTCATTCAACAGCATTTGACAGCATTATGGCTTGTGCTTTGAGGACACAGCACCCTCGGAGGGGGCTGATGTGAGGGGACAACCTATTTTCACCAAATCCCTCACCTCTAAGATCTTCACACATGCAAAGCACAAGTCCGAAGCACGAGAACCTCGGTCCGAAGCCTCCAATTACAAGTCCGAAGTCTTGGTCCTCTGGTCTGAAACCTCGGACCACCCAAGACCTCAACCAACCTTGGGGTATGACCTGAATGTCCGACCCAAACACTCGGTTTGACATCCGGTCTTCATCAGGGACGAAACACCTTATGGGGATAGAAGTCAGGCAGGGTTGACAGCGCGTAGGAGTGCCCCTGGTTGGGCATTAAGTAGTCGTATATAGTTTTTTCACTAGAAGTGGGGATCCTAGACTTTTCTCTTTGGATTTCCCCTCTACTAGGTGAGAGTTCCTATTATTGTACTTCCTTATGTCTATATATCTTTGGATTTCCCCTCTACTAGGTACCTACAGGTGCTAGGAGGGTTGCCCTTACAGGACCGATGCTGTCAGGGAACAACCTGTTTTCACTGAAGTCTCCACCTCTATGGCCTTCACGCATACAAAGCACAAGTCCGATGCGTGAGAACCTTGGTCTGAAGCCTCGGATCATTGACCCGAAGCCTCTGATTACCAGTTCTAAGTCTCGGGCCTCTGATCCGAAACCTCGGACCACCTCAGGGGTAGGGCCTGAGACCTCAGCCCACCTTGGGGGTAACCTGAACCTTGGACCCAAACACCCGGCCTGACATCTGGCCTTCTTCAGGGATAGATTACCTTATGGGGATAGAAGTTGGGCAGGGTTGACAGCATGTAGGGGTGCCCCTGGTTGGGCGTTAGGTAGTCGTATATAGTTGTATCACTGGTAGAGGGGACCCTTAGACTTTTCTCTTTGGATTTCCCCTCTACTAGGTGAGAGTTTCCCTTTATTGTATTTCCTTGCATATAAATACTTTGGATTTCCCCTCTACTAGCATTTGTGAGCATTAGGAGGGTCGCCCTTACAGATGCCTGACTTCACTGGCGAAGAGTCTGAAGCCTGAGACTCTGAGTCCGATGACTCGGGTGCTGAGCCCAAAGACTCGGATCATTGGACTGTGGTCTCAGACTCCAAGCCCGAAGTTTTGGACCTCATACCCAAGTTAGGACCAGAGAATCAGCTCTCTCAAGATGACCAACTGCTCTGCATTCCACTTGACCTAGCCCTTCATGAGATCTGAGCTACCCAAACTATGTCTCAGAGGCTAGCCGAGGCTCATCACAAGCATCATCAGGCCTCGTCTGAAATCCCCGAGTACCTCTGAGACTTCGAAGATGTCTTTTCCAAGGACTCCTTTGACACCCTGCCAGGTCAATGGATCTGGGACCATGCCATTGAGCTAGAGCCAGGTGCGAAGCCGTCCAATTGCAAGGTGTACCCCCTATCTCCAAATGAGCAGACACAGTTGGATGAATTTTTGCAGGAGAACCTTCACTCAGGTAAGATCCGACCATCCCCGAAGCTCACACACCACTACCTCGGGCCATATGTCGTTCAATGGAAAGTTGGATGCAACGCATATCTGTTGTGGAATTAACTATACACACATATATCCTACTCCCAAGATATCCGGACGGGCGCTTAACTGCTGGATAGGAGGGAAGGGTAATATATGCTGGATTCCTCAGGTCAATCTCATTCCCTTCTTTCTAATTCATGATCATCCTTTAGATACTTCTCTTATAAGTATGCGGACGAAGTTTCACTAGCTATGTGTCACGATCACAATATGGAGACCTCATCTATATCATTGTCCTTCCAAACCAATCCTTCCGAATGGATCTTCCAAATCCTGAGTCGGCTTGTCTCAATACTTCGCACACATTTGATCCAGTCACCCAATCCAGTTCAGGAATCACTCCATGAAGTGTTTAGTGAAACAATCAATAACCAGGTCCCATCATAATCTTTTCTGAAAGAGAAGCACCCTGACTATCCCCATCACTATCCCCATCTTTTCCAATAAACTCATTGATTGAGTTATTTCTATTGTGTGGAAGCTTGCGATGACATTCCATATCATCATGTTCTATGATATGAATGTTCTAGACCCTCAGGATGACCCTCTGAAGGATTTAGGGACAGTTAGTTCTACCCGAAGAGCCATGCGATTCAGAAACATGTTTCAAGAGTTATTGTGGGTCCGTTAATCTTTTTCTTCATTCACAATTTTCCTACCACCCTTGTTCTTTGTTTCCTATGGCCTTTAATTAGTATACATGTACCTTGGCTACTTTCTAACCATCACGGACTCATTCCCATTCGCTCTTTCTTCCGAATGGTTCAGTATATAGCTAGCACATTCACATGTATATTCCCTAGTTCAATTATCGTATGTCAACTTGATTTTCTACTCACACTTCTCAACTCACCTTCAACAACAACTTTATATTTTTTGAGTAAGCACTCCAATTTCACTTTTATTAGTTAAATCCACTTCAAGAAATGTAAGATCATTGGCTGTGATTGACATGAACTGCAGAGTTCATTCGATCCACGAGATAGAATACTTTCAGAACCTCTGTCTCTTCGGAACTATGCACTTCATTCGCAGACATTCCGAAAGTCATTCGCTTTTACTGTAGGATTTCTATTCGTCTTCCAAAAGCATTCTGTTATCCTTAGGAATATTTCCGAACACATTTACTAACACAACATTCATCCACAACATTTACCACTGTTATTTGGATTCTGACACTATGGTCTTCTAGTTATCTAGTTATGTAGTTATGTATAGTTCCCGGTCAGGGATGACCGGAAACTATACAGCTGCATGGGCAGCCGTAGACGAGCCCCTCAGTGTGTTCTATCACTGAGGTGGTGAGTCTAACTTTTGTTTACCTTGTAGAAGAGTAACTAACTGGTTAGTAGATATCTCTGTCTGCAGGTAGTTACTTAATATTATAGTGTGTTCTATCACTGAGGTGATATCTCTGTCTGCAGTATCAAAATTTCAATATTTCTCCTATCTACAATAATCCAATAGCAACAACAATATCACCTTCAATTACCACGGTCAATGGCTTGATTACACCCAGTGTTCAATTTCATTAAACTCCTCCCAGCACCCGAAGACCCCATTCCTGATCAGAAGTCCAAGCTGCCACCCCCACCCGAGATTGTGGATGGGGCCGAGCATTACACAGTAGAGCGGATCCTTGACAGTCGGTTCCACAGAGGCCAATTACAGTTCCTGTTATTTTAAATAAGATTTTTAGTTATTTTTAGTTAGAAGTACAATAGCCGCTGAAAAGTGCCGGCCCTCAACTAAACAATTTAGTATAAATAGTTCAATTATATACTCAAATAAAACAGTTGGTTTCAGCCCAGCCGCTCTATAGAGAGCCCAGTTAATTTCAGTGTCTCAGTGTCATAGGGTTAACTAGGTCCCTATTCTTGGTTATCAGTTCTTGGTTCAGTTCTCGTTTTAGTTCTCGTTGCAGCCAGCACCCACACTCGTCCAATTCCGTCCTCTCCCATATCTCATTCACGACTCTTAAAAGTTCCTAATCAAATGGGAAGGGTATGGGTACGAGGAGAACACTTGGGTTTCAGAAACAGACGTCTCAGCCCCGGACAAAATCCGAGAGTTCTATCAAACACATTCCGGAGCACCTCGGAGGATTCGCTCGATAGCATTTGACACCATTATGGCTTGTGCTTCGAGGATGCAGCACTCTCGGAGGGGGCTGATGTCAGGGGACAACCAACTTTCACCAAATCCTCACCTCTAAGATCTGTGTCAGAATTCAATTATCAAAGATAAATGTTATAGATGAATGTATTGTTAGTAAGAATGTTCGAAAATGTTTCCATATGAATAGAATGGTATTTGAAAGTGAATAGGAATCCTACAGTAAAAGCGAATGGCTTTTGGAATGTTTGCGAAGAGGTGCATAGTTCCAAAGAGATAGATATTCCAAAAGCATTCTATCTCATGGATCGGATGAACTGTTTAGTTCATGCTGATTACAACCAATGAGATTACATTCTTTCAAAGTGTAATCAAACCCAAATTGATAAGTTTTATAGGACTTACTTCCAAGTGAAGTTGTTCTTCAAGATTGTTCATGACGAATTGTTAGGCCAAATAGATCAATCAAGTAGACGTGCAATAATTGAACTGGAGAGCATACATGCAAATTTGCTACTTATATACTGGAATGTTCGGAGGCAAGAGCGAATGGGGAGTAGTCTGTTGGGGATCGGAAAGTAGCTAAGGTACATGTATGCTAATTAATGACCATAGAAAATAGAGAACAAAGGTTGGGTGAAAATTGTGAATAAGAAAAATATTTAACGAACTAGAAATAAGTCCTGAAACATGTTTCCGAATCGTATGTCGTTTCAGGTAGACAAACTCTTGTTTCACTTCCTTAAACAACGACCCTGAGTGTCGGAGATGAACACTTCAACATATTGAATTGTATGTCTTGTCACCATAAGCTTTTAAAAGCATAGAATCAACCCTGATATTGAGTTCCAAGAAATAGATGGGGATAGTGATGGGGATAGTGTAGATGCTTCTTTTCTGAGGAAAGGCTAATAACAGAACCTGATTTCTTGGTTGGATCCTTGTGATGTTGCTAGGACAATTCAGGGTGTTAAGGGTGACAGAATGTTGAATGGTTCATGTGTGACGAGTTTGGCGATGATTCGGGTTCCGAAGAATTGATTCGGAAGAATGATGTTTGGGTGGTTCGGAAGGTGGAGTAGAACACAAATTGTGATCGTGACAATCTGCACACATGTGAAGCACAAGTCCGAAGCATGAGAACCTTGGTCCGAAGCCTCGGGTCCTTGACCCAAAGCCTCCAATTACAAGTCCAAAGTCTTGGTCCTCTAGTCCGAAACCTCGGACCACCCGAGGCCTCAACCAACCTTGGGGTATGACCCAAACATCCAACCCGAATGCTCGGTCCAACATCCGGTCTTTGTCAGGGACAAAACACCTAATGGGGATAGAAGTCGGGCAGGGTTAACAGCGCGTAAGAGTGCCCCTGGTTGGGCGTTAAGTAGTCGTATATAGTTTTTTCACTAGTAGTGGGGATCCTTAGACTTTTCTCTTTGGATTTCCCCTCTACTAGGTGAGAGTTCCTGTTATTGTATTTCCTTACATCTATATATCTCTTTGGATTTCCCCTCTACTAGAGGCGCTAGGAGGGTTGCCCTTACACATGCTCTGTGGCACTCAGACTTGGAGCTGATGGTCCAGCATGCTAAATTTGCCAAGTTGATGATCAACATCAAGCTGTGGAAATCCACTGTGGCTTGTGAAATTGATCCTGGTCCACAGTGTAGTACAGATGAGCAGATTAGGTTTGTCGTTTTTCTCTTTTTTTGGCAAAGATTGATCATACAATTCCATAATGATTTTCTTGCCAACAAATGGGTTTCAAGCAAAGATCACGAATATTATACATTGCGTATCTTCTTTCCACTGTGTTGTTCTTGTGCCTGATGCATTAAGATTACAATTTCTTTATCACTTGTGTTGCTCGCCCAGGTCTATGATGTATCCTTCATGAGTTTGAACCCTCTTCCTCAAACCTCACCTTTCCAATGCTGATAGCATTCGTCAGCCTCGTGGTCTGTGACAGTATGAAGAGGTTTGAATGCTGTTATTCAGTAAATTTTACATTTGCCTGCACTGTTATTATTTATCTATCTACCGTGCGAACATCACATTATGTAATCTACTGATGGATCAGTAGCACCGTCTAGAATAAAAATACAAAAACAATACAAAAACACCACTAATGTCAATTCAAACCCTCAGGCTTTAGAGTATGCTCTGTTTACATTTTCAGGATCACTCGGCGAATGATCCCCAAGGCTATGCAAGGACGAACGTGTGCATATATGTGCTTCGGACACGAATGGGCTCAAATAGCCACTGATCAAGCCCCACATGGATCTGAAACACTTCTAAATGTGTATACAACAATGCAACTTCTATTTCCACTCACCCTTATCGTCACCGATCCCCAAACAGAGCCGATCGCTTCGATTTCATTTAAACAAGCGCCCGGAGCTTTGAAATGGAGTTTCACAATTTTTTCTCATCTTTTTTCTTGTTCTTTTGATTGAGTATGCTAGTTAATTGCTTGATCTATAATTCCCATAGCATCCAGATCGGTTTCAGATGCTTCACACAATTCCTAGTACATTTTTGTGCATTCCTCCCCTCATGTAGACTGCAACCCCAGAATCACTCCATCGCCCCATTATTCTTCTTGGAAACACAATGGACAATCACTAGCTACCTTTTCCCTTAAATACACTTGTAATTCTCATCAGAATCTAAGGCAGTAAAATCTCCACAACTCTGATATCCTCTCTATCTCTTTGCTTGATATCTCTACAACAGTTGCATTGTCAACGAATCGTCACCGGCTGTTAGTCATCAATTCAAGTGATATATTGGACCTAACAGTTATCTCAAAACCATTAAGTTTGCGCTATCTCTCTATCTACAGTCTGTGTCAGTGTACGTGAACTTTAGGCGCTGACATTTTGCTCCTGCATCAGTGCATCCCCCGCGCTAGAATACAATTTTTGCTTAGATTATCTCACACGCGCTTAAAGCTCACCTCAAAAGAACTTAAAGAAAATCCAACAACAAATCAATAAAATATAAATAAAATTTCTATTTCATTTCTCATTATGCACATGTTGACTATGCTATGGCCCATCTTGAGGGCTTTACCCCATCTTAATTTACTGATGATTATCTGCCTACCGCACCCTGGGTTTCAATTCATAATTTGACTACATGCTATATTCCATATTTCTACTTTATGGTGTGCCAGGCTAAGAGTTAACAATGGGTAATCTCCGTGCATCATACATTAGTACTTCAGAACATAGGCTTTGGACTTTGAGCTATGGTCAACATAGCCAACAAACACTTTTCATAATATCCTTTTGAGCTTTCAGTTGGAGTACAGACTTCAACAGACTAGATGGGGCGGAAGGGATGAATCAAGTGTATGGTTTCAAGTAAGTTGCTATCAGATAGTTAGTTAGCTTCTAGGGTACCCGTTCTTCATTAATAAAAATTTTCAGCCCAACCCAATACCAATCATGTACTTGAATCAAGTTTCAAACACAAAAACCTGCTTCAGAGGTAGACCGTTCAATATTTTTCCAGCAAGTAATCTGAGAACCACACCTGGGGCATATTCTGCCAAACATTCAAGATATATTGAAAGCCATTCCAGACTGCAAAGAGAGACTTTCCAATTCATGTTGTTTGAATTACTCAGCCAAGCAAACTTAATCAGGACTTGTAGGTGTCTATGTATTCAGTGCCACGATGGAAAGTATGGAATTGTTGTTGCCCCCAGAGTTGCCATATCCTACTATAAGCTCCTGTAAAATTATAATAAACTGTACGGATTATCTCAGTGTTTGCTCGTAGATTGCAAACAACTGACTATATTTACCTGTACAGATTATCTACCAGAGCATACAGGTCAGTCAAGTAAATACAAGATAAAACGAGTCTCTTACCTCAGTGTTTGCTTGTAGATTGCAAACAACTGAGGAAGAGGAACAAATATCTAGCTACTTTATAGACTTAGGAAACAATAAGATTTCTAAAACAAGAGAACAAAAAGGATGCTTTTGCAGCTATGCAAGAGCCATATTGGGCTAACAACAAGCGGGGTGACACGGTTTGTCACGCTGTTGTGTCTAGACTTCCAACACTCCCCCTCAAACCGTGGACAACCCGAGCTTGACCGCAAAGTGCTTGACCTTTGCAGATGGCAATGCTTTGGTGAGAGTGTCCGCTATCATATCCTCCATCAGACAGTAAACCAAATGAACAGCTCCTTTTTCAATGATCCAACAGATAAAATGGTAATGTACATTGATATGCTTCATCCACGTGTGATACTGATAATCCTTGGTAAGTGCAATCATGGATTGGTTGTCGGAAAACATGGTAGTGGCAGAAAGCTTTTCCTCAAAAAGCTGTTCAATGAGGGAATGGAGCCATAGAGCCTCCTTTGCAGCATGGGCAGCAGCTACATATTCACTCTCTGTTGTTGATAGTGATATAATTGGCTGACATTTTGCGCTCCAGGACACAGCGCCACCGTTTATTATAAACGCGTACCCAGAGACTGCGTGTCTATCTTCAGCAGTGCTATCATCCACGTCCGCGTATCCCGTCAAGCCTATTTGAGCATGCCCATAAGTCAACCACAGTTCTTTTGTGCTTTTCAAGTAGCTGAAAACCCTCTTAACAGTGTTCCAATGCATAGGCCCAAAGTTTGTCAAGTATCGAGACAACGTTTGGATGGCAAACACTATGTCAGGATGGGTACCTAAGGCAGCATACATCAACGATCTGATGGCTTCGCAATATGGAGTATCACGCATCTGAGCCCATTCAGCTGTAGTTTTTGGTGTCAGGGAACTGGATAGCTGTAGCCCGGGCTGCATAGGCGTCAATGAGGGCTTCAGCTCGTCTAAATTAAAGTGACAAAAAATGAATGGTGCGTTCTTCTTGGTTGCGTTTAACCTCAATTCCTAACAACCAATGTAACTTGCCAAGGTCAGTGATTTCTACATGTTCAGATATCTTAGCTTTGAAATGACTGATGAGCTGTGTAGATGACGCTGCAATTGTGCAGTCATCTACATGTACCAGGACAATAATGGATTCTTGACCGTTCTTTTTGAAGAACACCACTTGGTTGACATTGCATCTAGAGAATGCCAGGTGACATGTCATTATTTCAACAAGCTTTTGATACCAACGTCTCCCAGACTTTTAGTCCATACAGTGTCTTTTGGAGATGACACACCTTTCCAACTGAGTTGGGAGCATGATAACCAGGAGGTTGAGCCATGTATATTGCCTCCTGATCGGTAAGTTCTCCATTTAAATATTCACCTTTGATGTCTATTTGATGGACTTCCATGTCTTTTGCAGTAGCTAACACGAGTACAGTCCAAATCAATGCAAGTTTAGTAACAAAGCCAAATATGTCGAAGTAATCGACACCAGGGACCTTGGAGAAACCTTGTGCAATGAGGCGAGCCTTGTAATGGACCACATTCCCTGCTGCATCCTTTTTAGCTCGGAAAACCCATTTGGATCCAATAATGTTTGCATTTTCAGGTGGTTTGGTGAGTTCCCAAGTTCCTGCTTCCTTGAGTAGCGCTAACTCTTCAAATATCCCCTTTTCCCATAGTTCCCAGTTGGGGCGGCATTTTGCCTCAGCCAGATTTCAGGGCTCGATGGCTTCAACTTCACTTGTTTCAGCTGCCAGTGCATATTCATCCATTATTTCAGCCATCATCATCCAATCTGCTGATCCCCTCCCTCAAGAATTACATCTTGATTTATATCGGTAGGGAGCTGGATTCCAGGAGCAATTACAGGTTCAGATGGTCAGTAGGATGAAGTACCATGTCCTTTGAGGATGTCACGGACACAATGGCTTGGTTTTCGCACACGTTTAGTAGGTACATCATCTTCAATTTCAGGTTCTGATGGGTTGACTGTATTAGTGCCAGTAGGTGGTGGTTCAACAATGTCGACAATCGGCACAGATGGAGTGGGAGCAACAGGAGTAACAGCAGTATTTGGAGCAGAGGGTACGTCAGTTTTCATTTCGATGAACTGCCAATCCTCCCCCTTGAGACGAGAATCTGATGTGTTCCTATTATCAAGGTAAACATTTCGCTTGACACTTACTGTCTGTTTGTCAGGCCAATAGATGCGGAAGCCTTTGCTCCGCTCATCAATGCCTAACCAACCACCTTCTGTGACACGTCCACCCAGTTTGTCACCAGTTTCAGTACGTACCCACACCTTTTCTCCCCATTCACAAACATAGCGTAAATCTGGTTTCTTTTGAAAGGTAGCTTCATATGGCGTTTTGTCATCAACAGCCCTAGTCAAGGTGCAGTTCATTAGCTACACTACATGACATGCTGCCTCACCCCACAGGAACCTTGGGAGTCCGCTGGCATGCAGAAGTGTGTGGATTCACTCAACAATGGTGCGATTGCATTGTTCAGCCACTCCATTGTGCTGTGGTGTATCATGCATGGTGAGTTTCTGTGCAGTCCCTTTGGATTTCAGGTAAAATATAAAGTCCTTTCCTAGGTATTCACCGCCATGGTCCGAGTGAAGTGTCTTTATGACAGCATCAAGCTGTACATTACACCATTTCTCATACTCCTTGTATGTGCTGAAAGCCTCATTCTTGGTGCACAACAGGTACAGGTGAGTCAGCCTGGACATGTCGTCAGTAAAGGTGATGTAGTAACACTTTCCACCCTTTGTGGCAACTGGTGCAGGTCCCCACAGATCCCTGTGAATTTCTTCACCAAATTTGGCAGCATGGGTGCCTTCAATCGCTTTGGGAATCGGCTTGCAAGTAGCCTTCACATATATGCAAGACTCGCAGAAAAAAGGACCCAACGGTGAGTCTTCAAGTTTGACTCCTGTCACAAAACCTTTAGTCACTAATTTCCTAGCTGTTTCAGGTGAGATATGGCCCATTCAACGATGGAATTGGTCCAAGATGAGTACATCTGCAGCCAAATTAGCTGTGTCAGCCTCATGTGAGACCCTATAGAGGCCACATCCTGATTTTGGGACTATGCCAACCAGTCCACCATTCCACTCACAAATAGTACACTTGCTATCTGCAAATGTCACATCAAATCTTGTGTCATCAAGTCGTCCAACCGACACGAGGGTGTAGCTGACTTCAGGTGAGTACAGAACTTCTGTGAGTCTCAGTTTCGAGATATCAACATTATTTGGTACGTTGACTGTCATCCCGCCCATTCCAACTGCTCTAAAACTTTGCTTGTTTGCAGCTTGGAACGATCTTGGAATGATTGATCTTGACAAAGTTTTCGATTGTGTCGCGGTAAGGAGTAATGTGCATAGTGCAACCTGAGTCATATACCTCTATGCAAGGTGAGGTTCCTGTTGTTTTTATGGCTTCAATGCATGCTGCATGTGTGCCATCCAGATCAGTGCCAATGCAGTCCAAGTCACCACTGATAAGCAAAAAAACACCGCTCTCCTCAGTATCAGGTAACTGCTTGCATTCACAATCTGAGTCATCGCTGACTTCAGAAAACCAGTTTCTTTCACCATTTCCAGTACTTTCAGGATCTGAATCAAAGATTGACAGCAACTGTGTGAGTTCTGAGTCAGATTTGCAGAGCTCATCTGCCATGAAGGCCACATCAGATTCAAGATCAGATGCAACAGCAATGTTTGCAGTGCCACTACTGTTCTGTAATCCACTTTTGTTTTCTGATGTCTTGGTAGGTTTAGGACACTTGTCTTTATAGTGTCCCTTGTCACCACAGTTCCAACAGCCATCTCGTGGCTTCCGCTCAGGGTGTTTTCCCTTTCCGTTAGGTGAGACAAACATAGCCTCATCTTTATCATGCACTTTTGTTGTGTTGCCACCCGCACGATGCAATCTTTGTGCAATATGATGCTTGTACTCCTCAGAAACCAGTGAGATGAGCTCATCAGGGTCAATGGTTTTCGTAGAGCTGTACAGTCTTGCACCAGCAAGTAGGTTGGAGGCAAAAGCTGAGAGGTGAGGTGGAAGGGATTTTATGATAGTAGAACAGTAATCCTTTTCTTCAATGTCAACACCATAGGTGGCTGTTAAGAACTAGGTCTTAGCGGAGGCAGAGTGAGGGTTGAGACTCAATATAGAGTCGACCGAGTTTGGGGTCGGGTTGCTGAGGGGGGCTGAGGCTCGGCGAACGGGTCGAGTGGGACTTGGCTTCAGCTTATGTGCTGCGCCAGCTCAGAGTCCTGTCCCGTATTTTGGACGAGGCCTGAGGTCACCCGAAGTTCGGGCATGACCTTAACGAAGGGGACGAAAGAGCGTAGAGATTAAGCAAGGTGTATTGGGGTATCTTAGTTGATATCAGAACTGATTATCATGTACATGAATGAGCGAATTATATACGAGAGGGTTTGTGTAAGGGCAACCCTCCTAGCACTCTCAGATACTAGCAGAGGGGAGATCCAAAGAGAAAAGTCCAAGGGTCCCCTCTACCAGTGATACAACTATATACGACTACCTAACGCCCAACCAGGGGCACCCCTACGCGCTGTCAACCCTGCCCAACTTCTATCCCCATAAGGTAATCTATCTCTGATGAATGTTGGATGTCGGGCCGAGTGTTCGGGTCCAAGGTTCGGGTTACCCCCGAGGTGGTCTGAGATCTCGGACCCTACTCGAGGTGGTCTGAGGTTTCGGACCGGAGGCCCGAGACTTCGGGCTGGTGATCAGGGGCTTCGGGCCAATGACCTGAAGCTTCGGACCGAGGTTCTTGCGCCTTGGGTCTGTACTTGGTATGTGTGAAGGCCGTAGAGGTGGAGATTTTGGTGAAAACCGGTTGTCCCCTGACATCAGCCCCCTCCGAGAGTGCTGCGTCCTCGAAGCACAAGCCATAATGGTGTCAAATGCTGTTGAGCGAATCCTCCGAGGTGCTCTGGAGTGTGCTTGATAGAACTCTCAAAATTTCTCCGGGGCCGAGACGTCTGCTTCCGAAACCCAAGTGTTCTCCTCATACCCATACCCTTCCCACTTGATTAGGAACTGTAGTTGGCCTCTGTGGAACCGACTGTCTAGGATCTGTTCTACGGTGTAGTGTTTGGCCCCATCCACAATCTCGGGTGGGGGTGGTGGTTTGGACTTCCGACCAGGAATGGGGTCTTCGGGCGCCGGGAGAAGTTTGACTACATTGAATACTGGGTGTAGTCGGGCCTGTCAGAATCCGACCGAAACCTCGGGCCTCCGGGCCCGAGACCCCGACCGTCACATTTCACCTAATTATACTTCATGTTTGATCTCTTTCCTTCATAGCTTACGACCCTGACCTTGGTCATTCAGTCACCGACCCCCGAACCCTCTCGTATATAATTTGCTCATTCATGTACATGATAACCAGTTCTGATATCAACTAAGATACCCCAATACACCTTGCTTAATCTCTACATTCCTTCGTCCCCCTCGTTAAGGTCACGCCCAAACTTCGGGTGACCTCAGGCCTCGTCCGAAATACGGGACAGGACTCTGAGCTGGCGCAGCACATAAGCTGAAGCCAAGTCCCACTCGATCCGTTCGCCGAGCCTCGGCCCCCCTCGGCAACCCGACCACGAACCTCGGTCGACTCTATATTGAGTCCCGACCCTCACTTTGCCTCCGCTAAGATCTAGTTCTTAACAGGGCCATTGACCATGGTAGTTGAAG
>QMFG01004048.1:0-25226 GCA_003314545.1 Ramaria sp. MG151
CGTCCTTTGGGGACGTGTCTCATTCTCTTTGTGTGAACTCCCCTTCTTCTGAGATTTTAAAATTTTAGGCTTAGGGCATTCTTTGACAGTGGCATCTAGCTTGTACAAATGGCCAGTGCAGAAATCATGCTTCATGATCGCAAGCTGCAGCAAAGACTCAACATGAGGGAAGGAGCGGTCGATAGACATACCTGAGGTGGGGTTTATTGAAATTGGAGGTATGAATGGCACTGCTTGGGGAGACTGGGGCACCAGGGGTGGAGATGCAGCACAATATGGGGAAGAAGGAAGAGCAGTTTGCAGAGGCAGTGATGTTGTTGTGGATTGCAATTGGACTTGCTGTGCTTGCTGCATGAGCGTGAGCAGCTGCGATAGAGAATTCTCCAAAGAAGTGAGTCATTGATCAGTTGTAGCCATCTCTTGGAAAGGAGGGAAGGGAGTTGAGGTAGAGGGAGCATCCAGTTGTGGGGAGACCAGCACTGTAGCATTAGGGGGAGGCCTAGCAGATTGTTTATTGTGAGAGCGAGTAGCAGGAGCATCAATACCAGCTGGTGCCATTGCAGACAAATAGTTTGATAAGGTGGGATGGCTTGACAAAGACACTGTGCTACTAGTCTGTGAAAAAAATAAGGGGGCTTGAGGCCTTTATGGCTATTGAGTGCAAGATATGTGAGAAAGATGCAACAAAGAGGTAGGGAAAAGCTAGTCATATAAATACTATAAGAAACAATAAGAGAAATTTGTGGAAGGGCCACATGCAATGTGGGATAGTCATGTGACTCGTGTCATAGACCCTGGACAATGCTGGCTTTGTCCACACCACCATGTGAACGGTCTTTGGTATGGACGAGATGGGTATCAGTCCTAAGAAAACTAGTTTTATGTAACTATACAGAATTATATTTTTGTTGTAGCATGTTAAAATATATATATATATATATATTTTTCAAAACTAATTTCCAGGCAAATTCTAGCACTTTTCATTTTTGTGAGGAAATTTTGTGCTCATGTGAATTAGGCACCCACATTACATAAGGGGTCCCCGTTCCTGGTGACCTTTACCTTATGCTTACTTGATTGTGACAGATGGGTGAGCAAGTCTGGTTGTGATGCCAATGCTCTTTTGCACAACTTAGACAGGGGCTGTGCTCAAGCCGGCACAAGCATATGTACAAAGGAACTGAGATATGAATTTATGAGAAAGGGGGACAGGGTGGGAAAGAAGGGGCCCATATGTGAGAAAGATGTGATGTAGTCTGGAAGGGAAAGACTACCTATCGAGCGCAAGATATGTGAGAAAGATGCAATGGAGAGGTAGGGAAAAACTAGTCAATACTATGAGAACAATAAGAGAAATTTGTGAAGGGCCACACGCAATGTGGGGTAGTCACGTGACTCGTGTCATAAACCCTGACAACGCTGGCCTTGTCCACACCAACATTGTCAAGAGCTAGATTAGCTAATCTCCGCAACAGGCATGCGGTTTGGGGCTCTACTTGTTTCCATGTCGTTGCGCCCAGCCACCCCGTCTACATCCCCTGATGTTCCATTTACATTTGATCCCTCCTCATCTTCTTCAGATACAGAGACCCGCCTCAAGAAGGAGCTTTCTGTGGACGACGTCGATGTAGCATCCTTACCGTCCCCACCGACATTATGGCTCTCTGCTAAAGACATGAAGATGTTCGGTGCGGTGCCCCTTGTTTCAAGCACTGAAATTGGTATCGTGAGGTGTAAGGAGTGTCAGAAGCCTGTATTGAAAAGCGCATTTGCAGAGCATGTCGGTACGTACGCATGTACGTAGCTTACGAGCTTAGTATTGACATAACAACTAGAAAATTGTAAACGTATCCGTCTCGGTGTTCCAACTAAAAAGACAGGGAAAAGCAAATTCTTGGACAGCGATGCTGGTAGGTGTGGATTCCTGTGGATTTAGCTGGTACCTATAGCCTTCACATCAAATGCAGATGCTTCGAGGAAGGGAAAGAAGCGCAAGACCGATGACGGCGTTGAAGATGGCACTGGGCCTCCGAACAAAAAAGCGAGACCTGCGCCTAAAATCACGAAGGGTCGTTTCAAGGGTCGGTGTTAGACCGACATCTGGGATCTTTTTGCTCATGCAAATGTTTAGGCCCCGTGGACTATGACAAGCAATGTGGCGTGATCAATGACAAGAACCTACCTTGCTCACGTTCGTTGACATGCAAATCTCACAGTATGGGTGCAAAACGTGCTGTGCTAGGACGGTCACGCCCATACGACGAGCTTCTTCTTGACTGGAATCGTGCACACAATCCTAATTTTGTGGAACCGGTGAAGCGGGAAACTAAGGCAGAAAAGAAGGAGAAGCGAGAGCGAGAGCGCGAGGAAAAACGTAAGGCGAAGGAGTTGGAAGGGGAACTCAAGAAGGGCCAGAAGAAAGTAACAAAAGGTGGGGGAAAGAAGAAGGGTTTAAAAGATGTGAAGAGTACGGGACAGATTGCGAACGAAGGTAATGAGGATGCAGAAGGTGGGAAAGAGGAGATTGATTCGGAAGCGGAAGTAGATGGACTGGTCAAGGCATTAAGGGTTGCGCGACACAAAAGATTGATCGGAGTACCACTTGCAACCGCGGACGAAATGAATGCTGGAACGTTTTTCGTAGCAAGGAGAGAAAGACTGAGAACCTGTCGTGACCTTCTCGCCGGAGCATTAGCTCGTAGAGCGCTTGGTCCTGCTGGCAGTCGCTTGCCTTGAATTGGTGTGTAATGTACAACGGGTTTTTATAATATTTAATATAGCACGTTCGAGTTGATGTCGATACGTAGATTCGCGAGTAGAACAGATTGCTACGCCATGGATCCCTTAGTGTGTTTTACCAACGCATACGTCAAGGCTTCTCGCGTTCAATGGTTGTCCTGTCAATTGCCGAATTTCGGAAACTTGATCTGTCCCCCATAGAATCTACACAACTCTAAATCAGCTTATGATCAATGGACCGAAGGGCGAAGTCAACAAGTACCTGAATTCGTCTTATATTCCATGATTATGTTGGGCGGTAAATTCAGCACTCGCTTGATGGTATCTCTGTTGCAAAGTGCCATGTGAAGTAGGCAAAGGGAAGGATATGAAATACTACTTGCCTTATCCTGGCATTGATTTTTGCATCTGTACCCTTATTCCATACACTCAAAATATCTTCACTATTCCTTACGCTGATCGTACACCCGCAAATCTCAGGACCAGCTGGTAAAACATGCATCTCGTCTATCGCTCCTTCCCCATTTCGAGGTCCTGACTCCCCATCTTCTGCGAACTGGTCCCCAACAACCGCACACACTAGATCCTCCCACAACCTGTCCGCGATGCCCTTCCTGAGCCGAATGATCCACTTACCACCGGCAAGATTGAGAGGATCTTCCCAGACAGGTCTGCGCACACCTGCGTGAAAGAGAAGGTAGTCTGTGGTGGGTTGAAGAGAAGAGGGGGGTTGCAGATGAGTGAAAAGAGACCAGAATGACTCGACCGAAGCAAAGGCAGAGATCTTCTTTATGCCACTCTCATAATCCACAACTTTACTTGGTGCACGCTGTTGTCTGAACCAAAATACCCAGCTTGGAGAATAGAACAGGAATTAGGGGTTTGAATTTCAGATGCGCGTCTTAACAGAAATAATCAGGGGACTGACGTATTTCGTAAGGGATGAACTGGATGTGTCCCTGCAGCACCATTAGCCAAGCCATTGCTCGCCACAGTCTTATCTCTTCCTCTGTCTTCGGAAGAAACTGTTGTGGAAAAATGCTTTGAGCTGCTCGATGATGCTGCTCGCAAGCGAGAACTTGGATGTGGATTTGAGGAAGGAGTGTGGCTGACAGCGCTTGTGTGTGTTCCAGAAGCGGGCGGAGCTGTAGGGGCTATGCGTTGGGAGTGATTGTTGAAGTAGCCAGCCATATATAATGTGGAGAGAGTTTGACTGTTAAAACTAGCAGTACAGTGGCAAGTAGGTGAAGAGACGTTGGTAAAGGCGTTACGGAAGATGCCGCAAGTATGACTTCGCGTGACCAATCGCACACGTTACATATCCTGTCGGTATGTTAAGTTCAGAAACTGAGCTATTGCGAGACAGCTGTAATTCAATCCCTAAAAGAATACACATGACGCTTGGTAAGATAGCATTTAGTTATTTCTCGTATACCACGCGTTGCCGTAATAGGCCCCTGCTCCTGCAGATGCGAAAGTGAGTCCAGCAGGAATGGGACCTTTGGCCATACGCGGTACTGAGGAGAGGAACAAGATAGCAGATGCCGCTATGAAAGACGATAAGGGTCAGTCTTTTGGCTGTCATCGAGTACGTGTAGGAGCAGTCTCACCCAGCGCGCCCTCAATACCATTGTTAGCTCCTTTACGAATGCGATCTGCGCTCCAGAGATACAATGTACCGACACTAAAATCTGTGGTTAGAGTCCTGGGTGAACATGGTAACCATTACTGACCTTACGCCGGCGACAATGGAGGGTATGGAGCGTGTTCTTGCGAATCCTGTAATACCTCCAATGATGCACAAAGTTCCAACTACGTATGCAGGATATGCGGACTGTAGAGAACGTGACATGGCGGTTTCTAGATAACTTGTGTAGAAGCTCACCATTTGTAGTGGGAATGGATAGCGTGTGACTTAAAGATGACGCGTGGACAACTAATCGGCTGTCTTTGTGCAGTTTTCAACCAAACGGGGGTGATAGAATCACACTCAAATATCACAGTAAATTGTAGAAACAAAGCTGTATGGCTTAATATGGGTGAAAATTTGGCTGTGAGGCGGAAGCAAAGGGCCTATTTTGACTTATTTGTATCTTACCCAAAGTTCCTCGAGAACAAAACATCAGTGTTATAGATGGCGGCCAGTAATGCATCTTTAGATCCATTGCAAGCTCTTTCAGCAGCGTTAGCAGTACCTGCTGATTCCACGGAGCAGGCCTCTCTGTTAGCTTCGTTGCGAGACACTCTCGAAAGGCAACCAAATCGTATTCCCATACTCTGCACCACACTTATCACAACGCTCTCCGGCGCCGGGGATTCACTTCTGAAGAGATGGGTACTCGATTTACTCCATTTTGGCCTTACTTGTTACTCTCTACCTCTCGAAACACGTACACAGCGTTCGTAAATCTTTGCATTCAACTTGCGGAGGAAATTTACAACCATACACACTATACAGTTGGCTCTCAATCTCTCGACGTGCTTTCAGGCCTTTTAAATGACCAAAGTCCGTTCACTATCAAGATTGTGATCCAGTGCTTCGCCACTGTGTACCCTCTGCTCTTTCGCTTATAGTATGTCGGAGTTTCTTCCAGTCACGTGTCGACTTTCATGTGTCTTCTGCTATAGCTGCACAAACCGAAGTCACGGGCAGCAATGGGATACCCTTTCTCAAGCCAAATCTCGCATCGTCGAGCTAGTGTGGTTACACAACGTGTCCAATAGCATCAAGCTCTCTGCGCTCAAGTTCATTCAACGTGTCATTTTGGTCCAAACACGCGGCGTATCTGACCCTCGGGTACTTGTTATATATACTGATATCTGACCCCCACTTATCACTCGTCCTGTAGTTACAGAACAAGGCGGATCCGAACTTGGCTCTCTGTCCTTCGGATCACCCTTTCATATCCGCTCCGCTGCTAGAAGCTGAAGGTTCAAAGCTCCTAGAGCGCATCATTACCCTTCTCTTTCAAAGCAAGTGCGTGCTGGCGTTGAATATTTGTTTATATACTCAATATACGACGTGACAGAAACGTAGACTTACTATCTGCGATCATCAATAGTTGGGGTACCCTTGCGAAACTCAGGCCCTTACTACTTCCATTGATCGTTTCTACCCTTGCCACTTGGACGCCTCGTCAATTAGATGGGTTTCCAGCATCTAGCGTGAAAAGCATTGAGAAGTCTGTCCGTATTCTACTGATACATATTTCGCGGTACGTAACTGGAGATCAGGAACTCCACTAAATTCTTAACATTTGTTTCCACTAGGGGACCCTGTGGACAGCAGCATACTATTCAAATTCGAGACGCTCTACAGCAACAAGCAGCGCGCATGGAGCAAGCTATACAGGATGAACGCGTTCGCCGCGATGCGGCTGCGGCTGAAGCAGCTCGTAAACGTTCTATGCCAAGCACTGAGGTGGAACATGCAGATGCGAAGCGCATCAAACTCGAGCCTTTGAGTAACATCTCAAGTTCTAGCACCAATGGAACAGATGCCCTTGCGGAATATATCAGAAACTTTGACTTTTCTGTCCTCCCAGTTGGTTTAGTCGCCGACCTGGTCATTGCTAACCTGCAGGTCCTATCGGAATCGTCATTGACAAATGCTATTGAGGTGATCTAGCCACGGGCATCTATGGTTTGGTCCGAGTAACTTACGTCTAATTATATACGTAGTCCTTTCGCCAAAGACAGCCCAAAGCACCCTTAGTTGTGTCTCCAACTGTAGCGATGCCGTCTCTTTCAACTACCACAACAACCCCAGTAATCAAAGAAGAACCAGTTGATCCCTTACAAATGGACATGGATGAGGACGACATTGAATACGAACCTGATCGACTTAACGACCAATTTGAGGTATGTATACATGATAGTATCGGTCATTCATTCTACTCATATGATTTTTGTTATATACTCAGGATGCAGAGATGTCCGTTCCCGGGGTCGCAGGCGATTTAGAAAAGGATATACCACTCAAGCTGATAAACTTCAAACTCCCGCCATCGCGGGCTCTATCTGAGGCCGAGCGGGAAACCGCCATGCAATCAGCGATTTCTCGAATACGAGACACCGCGCAGGAATCAAACACTTCGCTAGACATGCCGGGTCAGATACCACGAGTTGGGATACCAGCCTCGGACATGTGGATGCTACTCCTCGTTCGAATGGTAACTCGCATGCCGGCATCTGACGAACCTGTGAAAGAGCGTGACGTAAATGGGGAGGATGGTATAGAACTGGCCAGAACCCGAGACGATGAAAGACGGCGAACCTTATGCAATTATGTTCTCGAAGACTTTCCTTCGAGGTTGGTTCGGAATTGTAAAACTTTCTTGTCTGATGAAGAATCCTCCAGAATACAATTGGCAACAGTCTGGATGAACGAAGAGTGGTATAATGACCGAATACGTATACAGCAAAGCCCGAGTTGGGTAAGTGCCGTCGGCGTATATTTGTAACTGAGAGCGATGTTGAACTGTCACTCTAGCAACCTCAATACAACACTTGGTTAAGGAAGCTTGTGTCAGCACATCAGGAGCGACCAACCGCCAAGGATCGAGCATTTTCTCAATTTTTATTGGATTTACCTTCTCTCCCCGACGAAATTTTTGCTCTTTTGCGTGAGTTTTGTACAGATCCCGAAAGGTATTTCAACCCCCTGCTATTCTTGTCGGTGCGCTGACCTGTTACGTAGGACGCAAGTGGGATTTTTGACTCTTCGTGAGTTTGTCACGTTGCGACCTCCACTGCGAATGCCAGCTTTGGAGATTTTGCTTGAGTTAACGACACATCCAGGTGCGCGAGCTTCTTTATTGTTATTATTTTTTAATGTGGTGCCCTTTCATGAACCAACTATACAGCCAAAACAATTCGTACACCCGCTATCAACACTGTCAAACGTTGGGTGCCAGACATACAACCAATGGATGGTCTCGTTCGTAGCTTCTCACTCCGCCTTCTCTGTCGGCTTCAAAAACGAATGGCGCCTAGTGGGAAGCCCGGTCGAGCCGAATCACCAGAGGAGGGCATGGAGGATGGGCAGCTTCCTCAAGAAGAGATGTTGCAGACTATGTATCTACCAAAAGAGGTCACTCTTCCCGCAGATAAGGCACAAGTTCTGCAACACGTCGAGCTGATGTTCGCATTATCCGTCCGCGTACCGGACTTACTTGATGAGTGAGAAATTTATATCTCCTAACGAGTACAGCACTCACAGATAAAATAGAATTTTTGCAAAGTATGGACAGATGGATGTCACTGTGCAGGAAGCAATCCAGGAGCTTATCACTGCGCTCATTCGTTCCCTAGGACCAACTCACGGCAAATTACTGACACTACTTCGAACTTTTCCACCTGGTGCTGAAACTCTAGCGTTACGTGTCTTGACCATCTTCACTGAGAATGGACGACCCAATGCTACACTGGTGACCTTGGTCAAAAGTTTGATTACAGAACGTGACTTAGATGCTCGCTTTCTCATCCCAATCATTGCAGAGATGGACAAGGTACGTATTTCAGATCGTGGTGGGGATATTTTATTCAGTGTCATTTAGGCGGATATTCTTCGCCATCTTCCCCGAATTGTATCAATGCTTAATGGGCAACAGGATCCGAAGAATTTAGTCCGCTCTGTCTTTGGAGCAATTGTAACCACCCCTCCGCAGACGTTTGGCAGTGTTACGTCGAATTTACCTCGGGTACGACAAAGCGAGCTATTAACACCGGCTGAGTTGATGGTACTTCTACACGAATCAGAGAAGGAGATCGGTCTCAACAGCGCAAAAGAAGGTGCAGTCGCTTGTTCAGTTCCCACGTACCTGCTTGACAGATTGTTTATCTAGCTATATCCATTTGTTTCTCAATGACGGATGTTTTCAGATCCGAAATTCTTGCTGTTGTGATGCAACAGATCATGGATGAGCCTGTGATACCTCTTTTGTTCATGAGAACTGTAAGACCTTCGACTTCTCCTTATGTTGGTCATCCACCGATCTATTTGGTTAGGTTATCCAATCTGTTCAAACCTACAAGTCTCTTGTGGGATTTGTATCAACCACATTACTTTCGCGGCTGATCACCAAAAAGATTTGGTCGAATCACGCTCTGTGGCAGGGATTTATCCACTGCGCTAAAGCGATAGCCCCAGCAAGCTTTGGAGCCCTTTTGCAATTGCCGAAAGATCAATTGCGGGAGCTTGTTGACAAGCAGCCAGGGTTGAAATCGGGGCTTCGGGAGTATGTTATCAAGAAGGCTGGAAACAAAGCACGAGTGGCGAGTTTTTTGGAGGTGTTTGGTGAGGCGGAGAGGACACCACCGCCACCACCACAAGCGATGGATGTGTCTCCCCCTCCAGCGTGATATCATTATATTGCGTACTGTATTTTTCTTCTGCCTTGAGTTAAGTTAAAGCAGAGATAGTTTAAACTCATGAGCGTCAAATTTAAATAGCTTCCCGATTAGTGCTCAGTTGTTTTCTGGATTATTTCTGACGTTAGACTACGTTAGTGAGGCCCACGTAAGTTAATTACACGTGCTTTCTACGTGTGCATCGTTCAACTGTACGCCTTTGGTGGTCTGTGGTTTTCAATTCGCTGCTAGTAGTGCAGATCTTTGCCAATGGTCGAAAAGTCGTCATTCAGCTCGCCCAGCACGCAGGCCACTAGTCAAGCAACAGCCTTCTCAGACGATAGTTCGTCGACTAAAGCCAGTCCATGCTCCGTGGATAGTCGTCGTGGGCGACAGATGACACGGGAAACTGCTAGTTCGAACCCTCTATCAACGGAGAACTTACGACGACGGTGAGCACGAGAATACTGCTTCTCGATTAACATCGTGATAGGCTTATTATAAGCGAATTCCTGGGATAGCGGGTATCACACCTTACTTTCGTCGTACAAACCATTTCATGTTCAGAACCGGTGGAAATTAGTGCGCGAGCTTGGTCAAGGCGCATATGGAATGGTTGTGTGAGTGATGTACTAGAATACACCCTTCGGATAAACTCTTATACATTACTGGATTCAGTTCTGCTGAAGATAAACTTTCAGGGGAGACTGTTGCAATCAAAATGGTTACCCGTGTCTTCGACAAGTTGCAGCTTGCAAAACGAGCACTTCGAGAGATCACATTACTGCGCCATTTCTCGACTAGAGGACACGAGAACGTAACGGGTCTTATCGATTTGGATGCAGTTCATCCAAACTTCACTGAACTGTACGCTTTGCTCAATTCAATCTGAAGTGTTTATCTGATCATGAAATAGTTATATTTTCATGGAGGTACGACCTCGTTTAGAAGCGGAAACACACATCTAATGCACGTAATGCTACTTATCTACATGTACAGCCCATGGAAGGTATGTGGCTTGGGAGCTGTCATTCGTAAGGGTTCTGAAAATGATTAATAGCTGATCTTTACCAAATCATGAGATCTGGACAACACCTCACCAATGAACATGTTCAATATTTCCTGTATCAAATTCTCCGGGGCATGAAATTTATTCACACCGCGTCCGTTATTCATCGAGATCTGAAGCCAGGTATTATTATTTTTGTCACAGCACGTCCGCTGCTGAATTGCACCTAAAGGTAATCTGTTGGTCAACGCAGACTGCGAGTTGAAAGTGTGTGATTTTGGTCTGGCAAACACATTCGAAGGTAAGGCTGTTGTGTTTCATCTCTCAACTGAGAAATGGTGTTGACTTTAGAGAGGTGTGAACTCACTGACGGAATATGTGTATGTAGAGTCTTTACAGCTCAGCTTGGATGCTTATTGTGTCTCTGCAGCGCAACAAGATGGTACCGAGCCCCGGAAATTATGCTTTCCTTCCGCACATACACTACAGCCAGTAAGTGTACCGTTACATACATCCGTGTTCAAGACTTCTAACTTATATTTTAGTTGATGTTTGGTATGTAGTCACACCTATATTCAGCGTATGTTCTCCGATCCGGTGTCCCCAGGTCGATTGGATGCATACTAGCCGAACTTCTTCTAGGAACACCATTATTCCGAGGCAAAGAGTCAGTAGTTCATAGTGGTAGTTCGTAGATTTTTCGATAGTGCTGACTATATCACAGCTACGGTCCGCATAATAATTTTTTCACCTCCAGATTTCTAGTCAAACTGAGACGGTTGGTATAGTGGACCAGCTGAATCGCATTCTAGATGTCTTGGGAACACCAGAGGAAAAAGTATTTGATAGTATTTGTTCTGAAAAGGTGATTTCTCTTGCAAGGACTTGCTGAGACTAACTTCAAACAGGCCAAAGCATATGTTCGGTCTCTCCCCGTTCGGAAGCCTCAGCCATTTAGCAAGATCTTCCCTAAAGCAGACACTCAAGGTGATTAACGTTGCAATTCCCTCCGTTCGTTACTCAATGCCTCCAGTGCTCGACTTGCTTTCAAAAATGATAACATGGGATCCCGACCGAAGGGTAACTGTAATAGAGGCTCTCGAACATCCGTGGTTGGCGAACTATCGTGCGTGCGGTTTACTTCAATCCCACCACAGAGAATTTACTTTCTGACGCTAAACTTACCAATGACTTCATGAATCGAAAGACGATCCTACTGACGAACCCGCGTGCCCTACGAAGTTTGACAGATACAAAGATTATGAGGACCTTACTACTCTTGAAGAGTTTCGAACTGCTATTTGGAACGAGATCGAAGACTTTCGACAAGAAGTACGTACTTTACATCCAAGAAGCTCCGGACCAAGTCTTTCAGGGCTGGAGGAGAGTCTCGCCGAGGACTCTCGTGGGGACCATGGACTCAATACACCATCACCGGCTGTAGGAAATAACCTCAGCGAGTGTACAGACGGCGGTGGGATAAGCTCCTGTGCAACAGTAGACGACCTTGTACAAGATTCAGCAGGAGACATCATACCGCCTCCATCTATTATTGCGGAACAAGGGGCAGAATTTGATGACCTTCCACCACCCGTGCGACGTGATCCATCCACCCTTGTTGCTACGACAGATCCAATTGCCTCATATCGTCGTAGATCGAGTGTTTTGCAACCAGGATTCTCCCCACACGGACACTCACGAGGATCGTGCCAAATTCAACACCAGTCCTTTCCTTCGGCAAACCAAAACGACAGCGCAGGCGAAGGATCATACATTGTTCCTGCGCGTTCTCGTGCGACCTCCATTATGGGAGGGCAGAGTCAGCTTCTCCGGACGCTATCTACATTCTCAATTCACGAGAAAGTTGACTCCACTTTGAGCAAACTCCTTGCTGGACAGAAAACAGCTGCGGATGCACCTCCATCGTCCATTCCGCGAGAGTTTGTTAACACGGACAAGGAACGCCCTGATCATTAATCAGAGAATTACTTGTCAAAATGTTGACCGAAGGACTATGTAGTTATGTGTTAGAGCATCTTGCACTCTTCCATCAGATGTAGGTTGTAGCTATTAGATGGCATATCCTCTATGACGATACAGTATAGAATACAATCCATAGCAATCCATAGCCAGTAATGTCCATTACACTTCAATGACCTAAAATTTCTTTTAAACCTGATGTAGAGTGATTAGATGTGAAATCATGGAAAGCACTGCACGTACGATCAATGATACTCATGTATGCTACGCTGGCTGGACTCTCTGGATATTCGTCTAAGAAACTGACTCCGAAATCGGCGCTTTTTCCAATCCGAGGATCCAAAGGAACAGATCCAAGAAGTTCCACTCCCATATCCTGCGCCAATTTCTTTGCGCCGCCAGTGGACGGCTTGAATATTTGGGACTCACTCTTGCATCCCGGACAGACGAATCCAGACATATTTTCCACCAAGCCAAGGATTTTTATGCCGACCTTTTTGCAGAAGTCGATTTCGCGGCGTACATCTTGAATAGCGACCTCTTGGGGTGTTGTGATAACAATTGCCCCATCGATCCCTGATTCTTTTAGGTACTGCACGACGCTTAGATGTTCGTCGGATGTACCAGGTGGAGTGTCTATGACCAGCCAATCAAGGTATCCCCAATCAACGTCTTTGAGAAATTGCGATATCAGACCGTTTTTCCTTGGTCCACGCCACATTACAGCATCCCGGGAAGATGGGAGCATAAATCCGACAGACATCACAGCGAGGTTATCTTGAACATATACAGGCGACCATCCTGTGGAAGAAGCATGTACCTGCTCATTTGCTATACCAAGGATCGTAGGAATTGACGGGCCGCATATATCGATGTCCATGATACCTGTCTTAATAAGAGGTAAGGCTGAGTCTCTCTCCATAAATTTTGAGAAAGACATGCTTGAGAAGATTCGTCGGTTGCAAATGCCCATCCTAGTTGGGCAGTAAACGTGCTTTTTCCAACGCCACCTTTACCGCTAATGACGAGAATCTTCCGCTTGACGGTAGACATTCGGTCCTTAATAAATGGGAGGGAAGTGTCTGGACCCGAGGGCTTTGATGAAGCACATATGTCCTGATTTGCACAACCTGCGCAAGCATCAGCTCGCCCTGCGAGTTCAGACTCGGTGCCCTGTGAACGCGGGTAAGCGTCGATCACGAAACCGAGGTTGTTAAAGAAGACAAACCGGGCAATGCTCTGGGGCATTTTCAGGGATAGAGGGTGAACTTGGAACCCCAATAGGCTGCTGGACGAGGATGGACATTCAGAGTAAAGGAATAACGTCACCGCTTTAACCAGCTTGGTAATCTGGCAGCATAGCCGCGGTCTAAGCCGAATTTTTCACAACACTAAATTTACTGATGCAATCACTCGAATTTCCTATTAAAAGTCTTACTGCTAGAGCTTTTATCTCTTGTCACAGACTACTCGCGGTGACCTTCGTGTTACAAAAAACTTCTTTCAATGCCACACGCTGATACAACCCTAGTTCCACTTGACATTCAAACAAAGGAAGCGTTCTATCACCACGTGTCTCTACAGCTGAGATCTTTGTTGGACGGGCAGCGGAATTGGGTATGCTCGGCAGGCTGCTAGTCTGTCTGAATATTATTTGATCTCAAGTAAACCATGGAACCTGCTTTAGATATCTAATCTCGCAAACGCTGCATCTCTCTTGTATCATTCATTCCTATCGTTTCCTTCCCACTTTGGCTCCGGCGAGCGAGCTGTGAACTGGGCTGGTGAGACCGTATTTTGCTCATTGAGGTACCATAGCTTCTCAGCTTTTTGTAGGATTCTATCTCGAAGCTTCGCGGTTTCCCAACCTTCCTGAAGAGAGTAGCAAAATCAAGGGGTATCTCCTCCTTGGTCCTTTTGCTGGGAAGCCCGCTTGCCAGTTCATTCGTGCGCAACAGGGGAAGGGCGTATGTGCGGATGCATTTGTGTCTCAAGAGACAGTGGTCGTAGAAGACGTCAACGTGTACCCATGTCATATTGCATGTGACGGGAACACCAAAAGCGAGATTGTCTTGCCAATTGTCGTCGATGGACATGCAATAGGAGTTTTTGACCTTGACTGTCTTGCCATTGGAGGATTTTCTGAAGAAGATCGAGATGGGCTGGAGAATATTGTAAAAATTATAGTCGACTCATGTGACTGGGTTGTCCAGTAAATCCGTAGGGTACGGTCCTGAAGTAAAATTATTGTAGCTGTAAGACTCAAGTTTCACTTTCCTCCTCCCGCCACGCTTTCCACTCAGCATGCAACTTTTGCTGCTGATCCCACTCCTTGATAAGCTTTTTGCGTCGGCTCTTATTTATTTCCGCCCCCTCCCCATCAGTGAGAGGAATACCTTTATCGTCCCAGCTGCCATACATACCCTGGTCGGTATGAGGTGGTTTAAACAGTCCTTCAGGTGGTATCGCCCCCTTCTCTAACTTAATACGTCTCTTCTCTCGTTCAGCCTCGACAGCAGCGGCCTTTTTGGCCATTTTTGCTTCCGCAGCAGCAACCTTTTCTTCGCGTAGTCGTATCAGGGTCGCAGCTGGAACGAGTTTCACAAGTGCACGTCCATCTGGATATAGCACAGTATCAGCGGCACTTCTAAAACAACACATTATTTACACTCGCCTTCCTGATCATCCAGGGCCACTCCCAAAGGAATCAAATCGACATCCCTGAACTTGTCGCAAGACTCCAGAACCTGCTTTGGTGGAGCCTGAGACATAGCCAATCCCCGTACATTATCTCGGAACGAAGAGAGGGCCCTTAGGTATGGCATGAGAACTTCTTCTCGCTGAATAATAAATGGTGAATATTGTACACTATGAAAAAAGGAAGTGGATCCACACTTACGTCAATAGATGTATTCTCTCCTTTAGTAACACTCTCGCCCCATCCAAATATGCCCTCAACTTGAGGACCTTCCCCCAGACCAAACATACGCAGCATCTTACCCACCCACTGGGCAGTTCTTTCCAACACCCCCACATTGATTTTACCTGAACTCTGTGTAATGTACACGTTGGCACGAGAGACAAGTTTCAATATGACATCGAGAGCTTGCGGAGTGTTGAACGAGTCGCAAAGGGCGACGCGGAATGCCGACTGGGCACTCACAAGTCTGGATATACGCAAAGATCGCAATCAGTTACTAGAGACATACAAGATATTAGGACAACGCTCACGCATCCGCAAGGTCATGTTCGGGAGCTTTATAAACATCGCGATAGTTCTGATCGGAGGCAGCTTGTGCGCCTAATGCCTTTACAACCGCAAAAAAATTCTGCGAGAAATCAATTAGTATCAGTTGAATAATTATCCTTGTCTAAACTTACATCAAGCGTTGTCTCTAGTGTCCGCACCTCACCCATCATAGTCGACTCCTGGAAGTCGATCTTGGAGTTCCACATCACCAACAAGAAGGCTAGGCGCAGCTGTCGTGCGGTGTACTTGCGAAGTATTTCCTAAAGAAAGCAGAAGAAGTTGAGTTTCCTTGGACCAGTAATTCTTCTTTCTTTTAGAGGGGCGTACATCAACAGTGATAAAATTTTTGAGTGACTTGCTCATTTTCAAGCCTTCGATATGCAAGTGGCCTGTGTGGAGAAAGTAGTTTACCCACTGCCTGCAATCATGGTACGCCTTCCCGACAATAAGCTCCTAGCAGGATAACATCTTATTGCACTAACCTCCGATTGCGCGATCTCATTGTCGTGGTGCGGGAACGCGAGGTCGCTTCCCCCAGAGTGAATGTCCATATTCTCACCTAGCACTTCGGAAGCCATGACAGAGCATTCAATGTGCCACCCTGGTCGTCCCGGTCCCCAGATAGAAGGCCAAGATGGTTCGCCTGCTTTGGATGCCTTCCATAACGCAAAATCTGCTTCATAGCGGGAAGAGGATTGCGACAAGGCACCTGAAATCAACGACAGAAGTCAGAAATATGAGTCGATTGACTGGAGCTATTGACAGACCTTCACCATCCTGCAAAAGCGCACGATTACCCTTACTCCACGGCTCTAGCTTCAAATAAACATGCTTCCACTCAGCCTTCTCTCCGGTATCAGTGTGACCCTGTCCTTCATCGAATGCGCGGGTATCGAAGTAAACGGAGCCTTCCAGCTCATAAGCGTAACCTCGTTCCACCAACTTCTTCACGAAGTCGACAACTTGTGGAACATAGCTACAACAAATCTGTGAATATAATGGAGGTGTTGGAATGGGAATCAACGGTTTCGTACTCGGTGACTCGCGTAAGAGTGTCAGGTGGGAGGACATGCAAGCGTTTCATGTCCTTCATAAATTCCGCTTCCCAGTACGATGCGTGCAATCTGGGTATTGATGGGTCGGTTACCGAGTGACCGTACTGCAAGAAATAACGAGAATGTTCACACAAAGAAAAATAGGGGAAACAAACATACCTGGGCATCCAACGACACGGCCAAGACGTCGCGTGACGCCTCAATGAGCCTATGTGCCTCTTCCTGAGACTCTGGATCCGATGGACCATGAGAAGATGCATAAGTAGTAGCTCGCTTGAGTGCATCATGCGTCGTACGCTAACTCCATGGATTGAAGTCAGAGCTTGCTACTGTGGTCAACCGAGTGATAGTGCGCACCAAGGAAGCTAGATGCAATCCAAACTTTTCATCTCTTGCGATGCAAGCGGATTTCCATGCGATGTCATTGTCAGCAAGTTCTAAAATGGTCTCCCAAGCCTTCTCTTCCGGGCTCTCGACAAGAATTTTCTCGGAAGGCAAACCTTTTGAGAGCTGGGAGCGATAATACGATATCCAGCTGCTGCGAACTTGGTCGAGAAGCACGGGCGTGAGAGATGTCGTACGAGACACGAGTTCTTGGAGGAGGTAATTTCGGCGAGCTCTCTCAATTATCTAACAAGTTAGGACACGGGTGAATTAGGCTCGCAGGAGAGAGCGGTTAATGGCACCTTGTCGTCTATGTCTGTAATGTTCATTACGAAGTGAACATCATAGCTGAAGTAACTGACAAGGATGCGTCGAATAATATCTTGTGTCACGTAGTTTCTTAGTGAAGGTATGTCCTGAGCCCCAAAATAAGTGGCATATGAAAACTATAGGCTCACCGAGCATGACCCATATGTGATGCATCATAGACTGTGGGACCACAATTATACCACTTGATATGTCGCCCGTTTTGAGGCACGAACGGTACCTGCAGCAAATTCTAAATACGTATTACGACTTGTTGCATAGGGCTCCACCTTGGTACGAGTAAGCGAGTTATATATTCTGAGAACAGGTTCCTCAACCGCGTTGATTGGAAGCAGCCATTCCGGCTGCTGTTTTGACATTTGAAAAGTTTTCCCGATGATCCTGGATTGTGAGAATGTGCGGTAACTGGAAAGACTGCTAGGACGGGAGAGATTCGTATGCAAGGAACGAGGCCAGCGCATACACTAGTGACTCAATCCGGCGAACTTGGTCGGCAAGTCAATCTGCCTAACTTCAGCGCTCGCGGGCATCCAGTAATTTTAGTTTTTTTTTCGATTTGTCCTCATCCCGCTCGTTCTAGTGATATGACTACTCAGAGAGCGAAGCTGACTTAGGCTAGCCCCTTATTTCTGTGACGCCTCATGGCGACCCCGGAATGAATGGCAGTTGTGACTGTATGTGCTCAACTGTATGCTACTTGTCTTGCCGTGTCTCGCAGCTCTTGGACGTACAACCACTTGCCAGATAGTGCTGATGTAGCTTGCTCATGGTACTGGTGGCACCGTAATGCTGTAGACCAAAGATGGGAGAAGCCGCTGGGGGGCTTTTTACGTCCACCTTGGCGTGTAGTGCTTGCAAGATCTCGCCGATCACATGCTTAATGAGGGTTCGAGAGCTTTTTCTGGAGTGATCCGTCAAATCTCGGTTATTGTTTGACTCTTTGCTAAAATAACCCCCTCAAGGCAGATTACACTGGTGCCCTGGAGTTCGTGTAGTTTGGTCCGATCTTAAAGAATGTGAGTTCGGGTATGGTCACGGCCCTGTCTCTATCGCTGTAAGGTACTCTTGTCCCAGCTACCATATATAAGGCGTTGTATTGTCAGCCCTACTTGGAGCTATTTTTTGGGTCTCATTTAACGTGCCCATTCGCAATGTCTCCGTCATCCTCACTCAAAGTAGCGAGCGATGTTCCTTTCCCGACCTCCCATAGATGTCCTACCGAGCTTCCAACTCACCAAACCAACTTTTTGCGTCTCCCCTCGATGCCGCCTCTCCATCTACCGCGTGTTGCTCGCCCAACGTTGAAAAGGCGCCACACCGAACCCGTCAACCTGAAAATAAAATGCACCTCTGGTCCATCGAAGAAGACTCACTCCACTTTATCAACTTGCACGAACCAACGTCGTGGTACCATTGAACATCACGACGTATATCTTTGCTCGGATGCCGTGAATGCTCCGCGACTTGTAGCCCTGACACGTGAGGCCATGGACATGAAGGTCCAGTCCTGGGGCGGCAACGCTATGGTCGATGAATCGTAGGTCGATTGTGCCTTGCCAGTTTTTCATAGTATTCAGATTCATTATTCTCTCCCTTAGATGGTCCTATACTATTCGGGAGCGAAAGACCAACCAGGGAAGCTACTTCAAGGTCTCCGTGAGTTATTCATTGTCTGTGCCCCGCCACAGCCCACTCATCATATTTATGGATTGCAGGTTAAATACACCGGTGTAGTTGCCCGGTGCGACAGACCTGATCCACACTATCCAGTCGCGCTCGAAGTAGCTAAAAGCATACCTGGACTGATGACTGTTATTTCTCGGGAATAATCTCCGTCAGCTCATGCATAAACCTCTCCAGCACTTCCATTACACAACAACCTCTTTTTCTTCATGCTCAAAAGGCACTCCCCCGGGTCTCCAACGACTATTAGACTACTTCTCTTGATTTAAGCTGATCATGCGAGGGCATTGAACATTGATTGTTGGAGAAGTTCATAACATTGTTTGTAATCGATAGCCAATGTATTCTAGCATCCTGTATTCATATTCTACATAGTCTTTCAGGTCATTTGATTCTATGACGAAAAACCCGGTACCTTTATGTGTAATATTGGCGTTTATGTCACATGAACCCAATCATAGGAATGTTTTCCCATGGGAAGAATCCTGAAGAAAACCCAAAGGGTTGGTTGAAATGCCTCATAATCAACCAACCTTTTCCTCAGGGTTTCCTTGTGGACAAATCCTATGCCTCCTGTGAATAGGTTTTCTGCCCAACAAAGATATAATCCTACATTGTAGTTACATATGACCAGCTTCCTCTAACTAATCTAGGATATTGTTTGGAAGAATCTGTTGGTGGTGAATCCTGAGGCCTAGAGTGCTGAAGGATGAGTACAGACACTGGAGAATAGATGGTGAATGCTCTATCAAAGAGAGGATTCCCACATCTCCAGGCATTGATAGCATGTTCACTTACATAATAAGTGTGTAGAAAAGAGTATGTGCAACTGCCTCAGCTTCTGAAATGAAGATTGTATTAACTCTATACCTAAATGGATCTACAATAATATTGGTCCTCTGTAACTAAGAGTATAGGAAGTTACTCACACCTCAGCTTCTGGAACAAAGATGAGACATGTCATGGTGCTAAAATGCCTGATAAGTAATGAGTGGTGTTTAAACTACAATACCATGAATGAAAACAAGTCAAACCAATATAGCTATGCTCAGATTCCCTCAACACTCCTTGAGAGTAGCAGTATTGATACTGGAACCTCAATAATGCTTGCTAAGCTGTACCCAGCCCAAGTTCCTGAACAAAGTATTGGAATTTCAGTTTCATGAGGGACTTTGTAGAGATGTTGGCAATGTTATCTTCAGTTGTGACATACTCAATGATGAGCTTCTGTGTGGCCACAGATTTGCAAATAAAATGATATTGTAGGTCTATTTGCTTGGTATGAGCATGGAATATGTTATCCTTCAACAGCACCTTGGTTATCACTAGTGTTGTACAGGGCCGGGCTCCAAGCCCTGAGCCGAGCCAGGCCGAGCCCTTGGCTCACTAAGCCAAGCCAAGCCCGGACCGGGGCTTTTGGAGGGCTTTGGCTCGGCTTTGATTTTGGAAAGCCCTGAGCCCGGGCTCAGGCCCTGGCTCAAAGCATGTGGAGGTTGCACAGGGGACTTGGGCAATACTGTTACTCCAAAAAAAAAATTGTAACTTCAGCACATTAATTTAGTGAAAAAGGTTCTGTCCTTCACCACTACCCTATGAGTGACCGACCTAAATGCTCCCGCATTGCTGCATTCAAAATACCATGCATGATAAATCAACCCATGATATCAATGCTTTCTTCACTGAAATTTTTTCAGTGACCTGGCCCCCTGGAGAGATTAAGAGCCATAGGAAATGTAACAAATGCCGGTGAGATTTCTTTTGCTAGTATTTGTTCTATTAAATAATTTGTCTTAGGAGTGAAATTGTTAGTGATACAACAAGCCTTCGCCACCACATTGAAGCATACCATGAGGTGAGTCCATGAATTTAATAAATTTTTCTTATTCTCAGGACAGATGTGGTATAGGAAGCGCTGGGACACAGCATGCCTCGTGGACAACTTCTGAGCACCACATCTGTCCTGTTGAACCCGAGATAAGTTAGAGTTCGCTCTTGATGATGTGACGAAGGAAATTTGGTAAACCAAAATGAAAGCGATACCGAATCCTGGAACAACCGATACCGTTTCTCCCAAGGTGTGAAAATCAGTTACAATGTTCATGTCTATGAGAAATACAGTGATAGAAAGAGTTGGTGGCTGGAGCAATATGATAGCTCAGGGTAGCTGTGCTCAGATAACGCTTGGAATACACAGCATGCCTTGTGAACCAATTCTGAGGACCACATCTGTGCGGTTGAACCTGAAATCGGTTAGAGTTCACTCTTGAAGATGTAATGAAGGAAATTTGGCAAACAAAAAGTAGTAACACATTTATAACTTGAGCCCGGGCCTGAGCCGAGCCAAGCCAAGCCAAGCCGGGTTTCACGGCCTCTGGCTCAGCTCAGGTTTCTTCAGGCCAAAGCCAAGCCAAAGCCGCCAAAGCTGAGCCAAGCCGAGCTTTTACAACACTAGTTATCACAGTTGATGACCATTGTGTAAGGGCAACCCTCCTAGCGCCCATAGGTACCTAGTAGAGGGGAAATCCAAAGATATATATATGTATAAGAAAATACAGTGAAGGAACTCTCACCTAGTAGAGGGGAAATCCAAAGAGAAAAGTCTAGGGATCCCCGCTACTAGTGAAGAAACTATATACGACTACCTAACGCCCAACCAGGGGCACTCCTACGCGCTGTCAACCCTGCCTGACTTCTATCCCCATAAGGCACTTCGACCCTGACGAAGGTTGGATATCGGGCCGAAGGTTCGGATCAAATGTTCAAGTTCTACCCTGAGGTTGGTCGAGGTCTCGGGTGGTCTGAGGTTTCGGACTAGAGGCCCGAGACTTACAGGTTTGTGTTTGGAGACTTCGGGTCGATGACCCGAGGTTTTGGACCGAGGTTCTCGCACCTCGGACTTGCGCTTCGCATGTGTAGGGGCCTTGGAGATGGAGGGCTTGGTGAAAACAGGTTGTCCCCTGACACATTGTGGCTAGCTCTTCCACATGTAGTTCTGTTAGTTTATATAGTGTTGTGGACACTTTGGTCATGTAGGTACTATTTGTGTCTGTGTCTGTGTCTGTGTCCAACTGCATCATGCTCACACAGCATCAACTGTATTATACTCACACTGTATCACAACTGTCACACACACTCACACCACATCACAACTACATCATGCTCACACTGTGTCACAACATGTCATGCTCAGACCATGTCACACCCACCATGTCGCACATGTCACTGTGACACTCGCCATGTTGCTCATCTTGTCACACATCACTGAGAGCCCAAGTTCATCTGATTGTCAGATTTTTGGTGGGAAGTTGTTTTATTCTATTTCTTTGGTGGGAGCTATTTTTTTCTATTTCTTTGGTGAGAGCTGTTTTGTTCAAGAGTTGTTTTATTCTATTTCTTTGGTGGGAGCTGTTTTCTTCTATTTCATTTGGTGAGAGTTGTTTTCTTCTATTGCTTTGGTGAGAGCTGTTTCTATTTCTTTTGTGGGAGCTGTTTCTTCTATTTCTTTGGTGAGAGCTTTTATTTTATTTTGTGTCCCCATCAGGTGGGAGTGTTAGTTTATATAGTGTTGTTGAAACTTTGGTCATGTAGGCACTATTTGTATCTATGTGGTTTGTTTTACATCCATCATATGTGTCTGTGTCTGTGTCTGTGTCTGAGGATTTCTGAGTCTCCATTCTTTTCACTATATCATCCAACAAGTTCTGCCAGGAAAGTTCATAGCCACATGGCCTCCTTTGCAGCATGCATAAGTGATATGTATTCTGCTTCAGTTGATGATAGCATGATGATGTGTTACCTTTTAGAACTCCATAATACCACTCCTTGACCCATACAAAATGCATATTCAAAAATTGAGTGTCTGTGAGCCTGGCTTTCCCAGTCAGCATTGCAGTAACCTTCAATGGCCATTTAGGATTGACCTCCAAATGTAAGCCATAGATCCTTTATCTTCTCTAAGTAGACAATAAGTCTCTTCAGTACATTCCAGTGGATTTCTCCTGGATTCTGCACAAATTGAGCCAAAATACCAATAGCAAATGCAATATCTGGCCTAGAGATCATTGGTGGTCAGAGCACAAGATGCAATTGCCTCAGTGTAAGGTATGGCCCTCATTTGCATGACTTTACCGAGTGATGTTGGCCCTTGTTGTTTGGTTAGGTCGGTTCCAGGTTCTATGAGTTTTGCAACAGGTTTGGCATTGGTAAGTTTGAACTTGTCAACCATCCAGTGATGTATGCTTGTTGATTGATAGATATTGTTTGTGCATTCCTGTTGTAAGTGACCTGAAAACCTAAGTACCAACTGATTTCACCCATGTCAGTCATTTCCCAGTGGCTTCTAAGTTCTTCTTTGAAATTATTGACATCAATTAAGTTTTTTGAAGTCACAATCATATTGTCTGTTGCTACAGCAACAATTGTGTGTTTGTGACTGGTTTTTCTGTAGAATATTAAGTGGTCCAGATCTGACTGGGTGAAGCTTAACCTCTCTATGAATACCTTGCTCATTTCCTGGTGCCATCCTATTCCCACTTGTTTGGGTTCTGTCAAGACCCCACCGCCGAACCGAAGCTCCTGGCCCTTCGGGCCCGAGTCCCCGTTTACCTCAGACACGTTTCATATCCGCCCCACTCGTTTGATCTCCTTTGCGTAGCTTACGACCCTGACCTCGGTCATCCGGTCTCCAATCCCTGTACCCTTCCATATATAAGCTACTCGTTCATGTACATGATAGTCAGTTCTGATATCAACTAAGATACCCCAATACACCTTGCTTAATCTCTACACTCCTTCGTCCCCCTCGTTAGGGTCACGCCCGAACTTCGGGTGACCTCGGGCCTCGTCCGAAATACGGGACAGGACTCTGAGCTGGCGCAGCACATAAGCTGAAGCCAAGTCCCACTCGACTCGATCGCCGAGCCTCGGCCCCCCTCGGCAACCCGCCCCCAAACTTCGGTCGACTCTATATTGAGTCCCAACCCTCACTTTGCCTCCGCTAAGATCTAGTTCTTAACAGGTTCATACAGTCCCTTTAGCAGCCAGCAGACTTTTCCAGGTTCACCATGCCTTGTTGTACCTTTGGGGATCTTCATGTATACTGTCTCCTTGAGAGGCACATTCAAGTAAGCGCTCTTGACATCCACCTGGTGTATTTCCCAGTCTAACATGGCAGTGTTGGCTACTTAGGTAGGTTTTCTATTACCCATGTTCCAAGCTTCTCCAGTTGGCTCTCATAGTCTAATGCTTCTTCCACAGTATTTTGTTTGGGTTATTTAGAGCTTCATCCAGGTTGCATGACACATGTCTGGTTGTAGCAATCAGCACATAGTTGAGCTGAGCATTAAGCACCCAGTTGACCAGGTCATTTTCTTCATGAGGTGTCAATAAGTCATGATCATCCTCATCAGAGCATGCTACAGCTACTGTAAGGCCTTCATGGTAAGCTCCCTTGGGCTTTCTTGGTTGGTGAGCACATCCCAGTTGTGGGGATTCAATCAGTTCTTCAGTCAGTTCAGCAAGTTCCTCAAATTGACTGGGAGGTGTATTTGGAGCCTGTGGTTTGTTGTATTCAGAATGGGTCACTTTTTGTTGAGGTGAGGTATAGTGGATGACTTTATCCTTCTCCCCCTCAGCCAGTATATCACCTGGAAACATCTCATCCACAGTAAGCACATCTTTTTCATTGAATACAATGTTTTTTTCAATGGTAATTGTGTATTTGTTTGGCCAATATATGTGGTAACCTTTTGATTCTGAATCATAACTAACAAAACATCCAATTTGTGCATGTTGGTCTAGTTTCCCAGCAGTAAGATCTTTGACATAGGCAACAATGCTGAATTCCTGAATTCCTGCCAGGTGTGGTTTCTTTTTGTATATGGCTTTATATAGTGTCATTTCCAAGTGCACAGGTAGGAAGGAGTATGGTTTTGAAGCCAAGCTGAGTGCTTCATGGCCTTTTCCCAAAGGAAGTGCAGTAAACCCAATGCAAGAAGAAGTGAACAGGCTTGTTCAGCATATGTATGCATTCCACATTCTGAAGTGCCATTTTGTGGTGGGGAGTCATGGATGGTCAGTTCTCTGGTAGTTCCATTTTCATCCTTGATGAACTCCTTAGTTAAGAATTTGCCACCTTGATCACTATGCACAGTTTTGATGTGATTGCTGGTTTGTGCATCTATGCAAGCCTCATCTAGTATATAGGACTTGAATGTCTCACTCTTCTTCTTTTGGAAATAGAGCTTCGTCCCCCTTGTCACATCATCAATGCAAGCAGCAGTGTATGAGTTTCCACAAGGCTTTGTACCAATGTCAACCTCTATAAGTCCCAGTGTACTCTTTCACCATATTTTGTAGCTTATGTGTGACTGTTTTGGGAACAGTAGCTGGGTAGCTTTGGACTTCACACATGCTTCACAGAACTTGGGTTTAGAGTCCATATCAATTT
>QMFG01004055.1:1179-23038 GCA_003314545.1 Ramaria sp. MG151
CTGCCAGCGCTAACAACTCCGGTAGAAGCTCCAGTTTTTCTTCCGTTGTCATGGTTCGAACATCATAGCTTCGAGGGCAGTCTCTGGAGTAGTGACCCGTTTGATGGCATCGATAGCAGGTAACCGAAGGGTTGCTTCGGTTCCTTGTCCGATCTATGTCCATAGGCATCGGACCATCTTTCAATTGGGCCGAAGTTACTTTCGGTGCTTCGTAGGATGCCTTCGGGACGGTCCGAGGTTGAGCCGAGATGTCAGGCAAATTGAAGTAAGGCCTTCCGAAGCTAGAAGTGGACTTCGGAGGTGCCGTTCGGGCATTGACCTTTGCTGTACTTCGGTTGGATTCCATAAAGGCCTCGTTTGCCTCTCGGTTCCAAGCTACCCTCCGAGCTGCCTGGAACCATTTCTCAGGTTCATCAATGTCCGGCATTCGATCTCCGAGCGTTGCTACTCGGTTCTGGATCGCGGGGTCGAGGCCCTTGCGAAACTTGATCACAATGGTTTTGTTGTCTGAGTATTCGGCCATCTCGATCAATTCCGAAAATCGGTCTATGTAGTCTTCGACCGAGTCTTTCCCTTGGTACCAACTCGTGCCTTCTAGCTTTGTAAGCGCCGAGACTTGTTCGTTCCTCAGACAGAAGTTTTCCTCGAAATCTTGTTTGAAGTTATTCCAATCCGAGTATTTTGCCCTTTGAGTCCTACGTTCGGTTCGCATCACTTCGTTCGAAAAGCAAGCGGCTCGGCCAGTTTTGAAGAAGGAAAGAGCCCAGTGGATCCGGAGTTGGTCATTCGGAAAGTCCCCCTTGCAGATCTGGAAGTAGAGCCTGCAGGAGTTGAGGAACGCGTGGCCATTGTTTCGGTCTCCATCGAAGTCCGAAGGAAGAGCCGGTCTTAGCTGCCTTCCTGTCGTATCAAGGTTCGGTCCTTCGGGTCTATCCCACGAGTCCATCTTCGGCCTCAGGTCAGGTTCGGGACTCGTTGTGACATTTTGCGGGTCAATTTCCAATTTGGCCAGGATTGATTTTAATGCTAGTTGAATGGCATCGGTCTTCATCCGGTTCGCTGACAACTCCTCTTCCACAGCTCAGAGACAGTCTTCTGACGTGTCCATCCCAAGTAGGGAAGGAGGGTCCATTCAGCGTTCGGAGTTGGGTGTTCCAATGATAGAGGAGGGGTAATCAGGTGCAGTACGTATGGGAGAGGTCGCGTCCTCCGAGTCGCTGTCCTCGATTCCGTAGTTACCTATTTTGGTAATTGCACTCTGACCACCGGTCCTTCTCTGGAAACTTTTCTACTGTAAGGGCAACCCTCCTAGCGCCCGTAGGTACCTAGTAGAGGGGAAATCCAAAGATATATATGTGTGTAAAATATACAGTGAAGGAACTCTCACCTAGTAGAGGGGAAATCCAAAGAGAAAAGTCTAGGGATCCCCGCTACTAGTGAAGAAACTATATACGACTACCTAACGCCCAACCAGGGGCACTCCTACGCGCTGTCAACCCTGCCCAACTTCTATCCCCATAAGGCACTTTGACCCTGATGAAGGTCGGATGTCGGGCCGAAGGTTTGGATCAAGTGTTCGAGTCCTACCCCGAGGTTGGTCGAGGTCTCGGGTGGTCCGAGGTTTCGGACTAGAGACCCAAGACTCCGGGTTTGTGTTTGGAGACTTCGGGTCAATGACCCAAGGGTTCGGACCGAGGTTCTCGCGCCTCAGACTTGCGCTTCGCATGTGTAGGGGCCTTGGAGATGGAGGGCTTGGTGAAACAGGTTGTCCCCTGACAGCTACTCATTCATGTACATGACAGTCAGTTCTGATATCAACTAAGATATCCAAATACATTCTACTTCAATCTTTACGCTCCTTCGTTCCCTTCGCTAAGGTCATGCCTGAACTTCGGGTGACCTCAGGCCTCGTCCGAAATATGGGACAGGACTCTGAGCTGGCACAGCACATAAGCTGAAGCCAAGTCCCATCCGATCCGTTCGCCGAGCCTCGGCCCCCCTCAGCCCCCCGACCCCAAACCTCGGTCGACTTCATATTGAGTCTCAACCTTAACCCCACCTCCGCTACGATTCAGTTCTTAACAAAAACCTTCGGATAATGTTCCTGAGTGTTGGGGATGCTTCTCCTATACAGTCTGATGATATGGCCTGTCAATGAGAGCTTTGGGCAAGTAGGATCAGCTCAGTCATTAAGTTGATTTGGAAAAATGGGGATAGTCAGGGTATTCCTTTTGAAGAAAGGATGTTAATCAAACCGGAATATTGATTGTTTCACTAAACATTGAATTAATGATTGGAGTATCCTGCTGGAAATGATGCTGTAACATGTGAATGATCTTAATCATCATGGTATTGGTTTGGAGGGGAAGCGAAGCTTTCAGAAGACATGTTTTTGGAGGAGTGGAGGTGAGTGGACCATTTTCTAATTGTGACAGGACACTTCTCCCATATAGTCTAATGGTATGACCTGTCATCACAAGCTTTGGATGAGTAGGATCAGCTCAGTCATTAAGTTGATTGGAAAAGATGGGGATAGTGATGGGGATAGTCAGGGTGCTTCTATTTAAGAAAAAATGGTGATCGGACCCAATTATTGATTGTTTCACTAAATATCAACTTTAATGATTGAAAGAACCTGATGGATGGTGGCACTGTCATGGATGAATGATCTAGTCATCTTGACAGTGATTCAGATTTGAAGCAAAGCCTTCAGAAGATATGTGTTTGGAGGAGCAAAGGTAATGGTGAGTGGCCCATATACAATCATGACACTACAGTCATAGATGGTGAACTGGAATATGAGATATCCGAGATCCTGGACTCCAAGACAGACAAACAGTGTAGGCATTGCAATATCCTCTATTTGGTATGATGGGCCAGATATGAAGGAACTGATGAAGAGACACCATGGGTCCTTGTGTCCAAACTTGGCAACACCTTGGAAATTGTCTCTGACTTCCACACCACATACCCTTTCAAATCTGGCCCCTGGATTTCTTGAATACTCTTCTATTTTGAATTTCTTACACAGACAATTTCTGTGTCATGATCACAATATGGACACCTCACCTATATCATGGATCCTCCGAACCACCTCTTCCAAACAGATTGTCCGAACCCCGAACCATCAACACCCCAATTACATCATTTTCATTCAACAACCTGCTTCTTCATCAGTTTCCCTGTATCAATCTATCAATGTTTAGTGAAACACATTGTTGGTCAGGAGTGATCATAACCTTTTCCAAAAAAGAATCACCCTGACTATCCCCATCACTATCCCCATCTTTTTCATTATACTCATTGATTGAGTTGTTTCTATTCTTTGGAAGCTTGCGATGACATTCCATATTATTAGACTCTATAATATGGATGTTTCAGACCCACAGGATCAACCTCCGAAGAATCTAGAGACGATTATCTATACCCGAAGAGCCATGCAATTCGGAAACACGTTTCAAGAGTTATTGTTGGTTCGTTAATCTTTTTCTTCATTCACAAATTTCCTACCACCCTTGTTCTTTGTTTCCCATGGCATATAATCATTATACATGTACCTTAGCTACTTTCCTACCCTCACGGATTCTTTCCCATTCGCTCTTCCTTCCGAATGGTTCAGTATATAGCTAGCACATTCACATGTATATTCCCTAGTTCAATTATTGTATGTCAACTTGATTCTTCTACTCACACTTGCCAACTCATCCTCAACTCACCTCAAAACAACAACTTTATATTCAAGTAAGCTCTCCAATTCCACTTTTATTAGTTAAATCCACTTCAAGGAATGTAAGATCATTGGCTGTGATTGACATGAACTGCCAAAGTTCATTCGATCTATGAGATAGAATCCTTTCGGAACCTCTATCTCTTCGGAACTATGCATTTCATTCGCAAACATTCCAAATCCCATTTGCTTTTACTGTAGGATTTCTATTCACTTTCAAAAACCATTCTATTACATTAGGAATATTTCCAAACAGATTCACTAACACAACATTCATCTACATCTTTTATCACTGATATTTGGATTCTGACATTCTGTAGCTAATATTTACATTACATTTTCTGAGATACATAAGTAATACTTCCTTCATGTTCAACTCTACCTTCCAACCTACAACCTTCCTTTCCATCCAACCTCACAAATTGCTTTTTATACAATTAGTTAATAAATTTACATCATCATTCCTCCCCTTCTCCCCTTGCCTCACCCTCTTTTTCCTTCCCCTTTCCTTTCCTGCTACCTCCACCCATTTCCACTTCCTGTGCCTCCTGGGACCCTGGCTGGGTTACAGCCAATGAACTCCACCCAAGGAACTGTACCTCTGGGTCACTTTGAGGCTTAGGAACAGCCTGATCTCACCCCCATTGGTCAACTGCTTGGGAAATCTTCTCTAGAGCCATTGCAGAGGCCTGCACTTAGACACAAGCATCCAGAGCCCATGTCTGTACCCAGAAAATCCCCTCCAGAACCCTCATTGATTCCAGCCACCTGGAATCTGGCCTTGAAGAAGGGCCTTCTAGAACAGCAACAAACATCACTCTGGACCCTGATACTACCACTTCTGGGCATGCCTACTTGCTTGTTCCTGAGTCATTGCTGTCCATGATCACATCATGGGATCTCTTTTTACTCTGGGCTTTCTGCCCAGAGAGCTTGCAGATGATCTTCTTCTCCTGGCACCATAAACAGGCCTTCCAGCCACTCCGGACCATTCACTCTATATTCTGGTCCCAGCAGGCCTGGCATGGAATGCATGGTACTGGGAGCTGCCACAATCTCATTGGCCTCCAGACCCATAGACCCCACCTGCTCACTCACCCCTGCCTGGGGAGCCAGTCCTATTCTCCTGTTTACACTTGGTCCTGGAATATTTCTGCCCTGGTGCAGGTGGAGTCTCTCTAAAAGCTCCTGCTGATAGGCAGCTATAACAGCTTTCAAGTGCTGCTTCTCCACACACTGAAAACACCTGGGCCTCATGGAGCTTCTGCTCCACATCCTGTTTCCTTTTCACCTCCACTTCCTGTTCCTTGTCTGCCTTCCAGGCCTTCTCATGCTGATGTGTTTGCCTTAGGTTTGATACCTAAAGCCTGCACACAACAGTCCTTTCCTCAGACAGTGTCTAGTGCAGTCATTTGAGGGATACAGCAGTTGCCTATATCATGAATCTGTAAGTAGAATTATTTGTTTGTCCTCTTTCCACAGGATTGGATTAGTTATGGAGATATTGCAACAGTAGTGGTCACCAGATGACTATAACTGTGTCAGTTTCCTAACCTAATACTCTTCTTTGTATAAGAAGACTTCAAATGATTCCTTGACTTCTTCACTGCCTAGTAAAAGAAGGAGTGGTTTTGTGATTGGAATACTACGTTTGATAATAGTCGTCTGGTGGCTATTACAATTTTAGTGTCCTGTTACAATACCAATACTTTACTTGTGCTGGCAGGAGGTGAGGTCAATATACGTGACAAGTCTTGTGACTGTGACATGTGATGTGACCTAAGTGACCATGACAGTAACACATGGCGTGTGACATAGTCTAGAATGTTCTAGACTATTCTTAAACTTGCTTTAACTTGACTTGGATGTAAAACTTGGTGACTTGTTGACTTGACTTGTTATTTTACAGAGAGAGGCAGAGGCCTTTATATATATGTCTACAGCAATGATGCAAGTACAATGCAAAACAGTGCAATAGAGGTGCTTGGTAAGAATAGGGGTGGTGTATGACAAAGCACAAGAACAAAAAGTACAAGAAAGGAATCAAGAAAGGAGTATCTGTCAAAGCAGATAAGTGAGAATGTGTCAGGATAGGGGAAAGAAGTGTGGAGTGGGAATATTGGTACAAGAATAGAATATCAGTTAGTAATGATGAGAAAAAGTTATCAAACATAGAACAAAGCAAAGGTCAGGTGAAAAAGATAATGTGTCAGATAAAAGAACAAGACCACCAATAATATTCCTCAACTTGTCCAATATCTCCTAAGCGAATTGGATATAGAATGTGTCACTGTGTCATCCAGGAGGGATTGATGAATCAGAGACAACACAGGCTCTGAAGGCTGTTCGTGAACCTTTCCATGAATGGTTGATGAGTGGGGTGGAAAATGTGATCCTTCTGGATTCTATGATGAAGAGTAAGTTGAATAGATGGGGGAGGATATTCTGGGTATGGTCCCTTGAATTCTGCCATGTATTCCTCTTGCCCTGCATGATAGTATACCCTTTTATCTCCAAGAAATATGAATGGTTCTGAGGAGTCGTCGACATATACTGGCTCTCCAATGGCATAAGTGTCATGATGATTAGGATTAGAGAGCTTGCAATGAAGATGAGCAGGATTAAGGTATGTCAGCATGATTGGAAAATGGCATTCAGCTCATCCTTCTATTGGTTGCAATTCGATGCAGTCTTGGTGATGAGATCGTGAGGAAAGCTCAGATGACAACATATTGATTGATTGATATGATTATATAACAATTGATGATAAAAGATGGCAGTGTCAGCATAAAGGCAATGTGAGATGATAACTAAGGTTGAAGAAAATGGCATTGGTGGAGTTGGATTGAAAATAGATGTGGCTTATCCACTGGCTTGTCAATGCTCCTTCACCATGGCCTGCTCCCAGGCTTCCTGATCCACCAGGCCACCAGATCCACTTCCTCCTTCTCAAGCCACTCCTTTTCCTCCTGCTCTGCCTTCTGCTTCTCTTCCTCAACCCTCACCTTCTCTTTGGCCTTGTACTTCCATCTCTTCACACATGCCTCCCACTGGTGCTTCATTTCTGCCATCTGGTGCACTATGAGTTGCTACTCCTCATCACCTTCCTCTAGCAGCAGTAGTTTAACTGGAGACCCAGACTGCATGACTATACTATACAAAAAACTTGTATGATGGTGGTCAAGAGCAATGGGAAATCAAAATTTTATTTTAGCCTAACTTTGATATGGTGGCAATTATTTTCCCACAATCCTCAATTATCTTCCCACAGTCCTTGTGGGCTCAGCCCTTACGTGGGAGGTACTGTCAAGGCTATTTTCCGACCAGTTTCTGGAACCCTCTGGAACCCCCAGGGCCCTCTAGAGGCGATCCCTATTCTCTCATCCCTGTTCCTATGTATCATTCTATTATTGCTCCCCATCTCTATGTGTTAGGGTTCTCCTATTTCATTTTCCATGTCCACTCCAATTATGGAATATGCACCCACTAGGGCATAGGGTTTCATCTGGTATGGCACTTCTCCTCAGCTTGATCTCTGAGGATGTCTGCTGTACCAGGTGAGTATCATGTATCTAGTAGTGGAAAAGCTATATACTGAGGATATCTGCTGTACCAGCTGGGCATTGTTCTCTATCGGCTCTCTTATCCTTGAGCATCTTTGGTTGTGGCCTCGTAACTCAGTGTTTCCCTCACACTATGCTGCAGAAATCTTTCTTTGATAGTTACAAAACATGTTTCATCTTATTTAGTTATCCCCAATCCCAAACCCTAACACCCTTAGTACATAAACCTGAAATTTGCCTGTATGCTCCCTAGTTCTGATATCAACTCAATACACCCCATTCCCTCTCTCTCTCTCTCTCTACTCTCTCTCCTCTCCATCACCACCTGCAATAACCTCTGGTTCATCCAGGTCTTCTAGTCACTCAGGCTTTCTGAAATGTAGGGACAGCATGCTGAGTCAGTGCAACATTAAAGTTGAAGCCAAGTCCCTCTGATCTGCCTAGAAGTCTACCAGAACCTCTGGAAACCCTGTATACACTAAGTAACACATCCCAGAAATAATATCATCACCCCTGGAACATCACTCAATATCAGTAGTAACCCACCATTTAACCAGTGTTAGGGATTGGGTTTGGGGATAACTGATAAAATGAAACATATTTTGAGATCATCAAAGAATGCAAAGGAAATTTTCCATAGCTTGGAGATGGGGAGTAATAATGTTAATTAAAAAAAGATGTCTTATAAATTTAAAAAAATGTATTTGCTAGAGTAATACATAGGAATGGAGATAATAGTATAGGGATAGCTTCCAGAGGGTTCTGCAGGCTAGCTGGAAAACAGCCATGACAGTTCCTTGGAAAAGATGGGAATAGTGATGGGGATAGTCAGGGTGCTTCTTTCCAAGAGATTGTGTCCTGAGTCCAAACCTCAACTAGTCTATTATTACTTTCTCTTCACCCAAGGATGATTGAAAAAAACAATAAGGAATTCAGAATTCCCACATAGAGTGCATGTAGATGTTAGGAAATTGAATGTGTGAGGCTTCGAGGATATAATATTTAAATTTTAATGTCCAATAAATATTCCCAAGTCCAATCTCCTTGCCTAAAGGTGTGACACCCGTCTAACTAATCCCCCGTCGGGATGTGACATCCTATTCGGGAACTGTATGTTCCCAAATTGGGACAGTTTTGAGCTTCGAAAATCGTGTTCAACTTCCGCTTGAAATGTCACGTAGACGTATATTGCTCGTCTACTTAAGGTTATTTGATACCCTAATTAAAGAATTATCCTCCCCTGTTCAGATAGGTGGACCGTCCACTGGATGCTCAACCACCCTCCGCAGTGTCAGATACAAAGCTCTGAATACAGTGGATGTCATTATAGTATCACCGTGACACCAACGTTCTACCGCTGAAGAAAATCAAGAATTCAGTCAAAACTTCAACAACGACTGAATGATATAACCACGAACCTAATGGTCTTTTTCTCTGTAGTCGCCACTTCTGCCTTGGCGCGATTAAGAACCTTCTGGAACTCACTAACACGGTGTCTCATGCGTGAATGCATGTATGCCTTGGAGCATTTGATGTGATAGTGGAGATAGTCACGGAATAGCTGAATGTGTGAGATGGTCGATGCAGCAACGTCGGGATGCTGAAAGTGACGAGGAAACAGCACTATTTTACGATTAGACACCCATATCTCGAAAGACATGAGGCAGCAGCGCACCAAAGGTAACATAGCCGATGTCCTCGCCATGCGCCAGACCCTTCACGTCACGGATTTCGAGAGGGGGATCTCTGCTAGAGTAAAGCACTTGTGGAGCGTTTTGAATAGTTGGAAGTCTTCTAGCATCAACGAATTCCTAGAAATGCTATGAGCCAAATAGGCATTCACGAATAGAACAACTCATACCTGAAGAAACACCTTGCCGAAAATGCGATCTGTTTCTTCTCTGAATACCGTCGAGAAGACAACAGTCACACGATCATGGGCTGCTTGCACATATATGGCTTCTTCGTCTCGATAATGAATCGCCACCAGATCACCCGTTCCTTCAGTTTGTGACTCTAGCGATTTCTGGACTCGGAAGGCACGTTCGAAAGGAGCAGCCAGTGCGTTCCTTTTGAGCAATGCGATTGACTTTATGAGTGCATCGCGGTCCTCTGCAGCAGAATTACAGTAAGCAGAGCATTTTCTTGACATTGAAACAACTCACCGCCTTCTGGTGGAACATGATCGAGATCGATTTGTAAGCTAACATTGTATTGAGGTTCCACCTGAGGAGCCAAATATTGCCCATACTCCCGGCTGAGAATTTCATTTGCTCCATACTGGACCAATTCGTCCCAGCAGCGAATGCTCATAGAGAGAAGCAGCAGCGTTTTTCGCTCTGGAGTTGACAAGCGGAAGCGAACGCCATCAAAATCTACGAATTGTACGTCTAGAGAGGAGGGTCTACGCTACATTTAGATCAGTGTACAGCAATCAATGCAAGTCGGCTCACTTATTGAACTTCTCAGCAAGCGTTGTTTGTATGATAACATTATGGGACTACACACATATGAGGAACATTCAGAGAGTATGAGCGGTACATACCTCTAACAAGATCATGGTGATGCAGTGCGCAGTGGGCAATGGGTAATTACGTAATTGTAACAGCAGATATTGGCTTTCTAGCAGATCCGGCAGCAGATCTTGTAACTGTAAGTGACAACAGTGCATAAAGACGTAAACTGACCATCAAAGGTATCTGAAACAAGATATCTCTCGAAACAAGGCAATTATTGAATTTTCTTTCTTGAGGAAGACACCATTAATGTCGCAAACATTTTCAAGGTTCTAGGATGCTATATTACGGTATGACAGATATCCTGGTATGCTGAAGGAAGCACCAGGCCCTTTTCCCCCTTCAGGGACGTAGTAGAGATCCCAAGAGAACCAAAGCAACATTCGTTGCTTCGAACTCCCGACTTTCTCTCGTTATGGAATACTTCTACCTTTATCCCATGAACGGTTAATGTAGTACTACGATACGAAGTGCCATAGTGTTCGATGTTATTAAGACCTAGTAAGTCAAGGCAGAAGCCGTTCGATAGCAAATGACTCTGAGTCCAACTAGACTCCTCTCATACTAGTGATGCATTATTAGTACGTACGTATGCAGGAAGAAAAACGTCTGGAGTAGCCACTGTCCTATACTCAAACGACACAATATACCATGTAGTGATAGTAGTTGCATCTCCAATTGTAAGTTGCTGCGCCTTACGCTAATATAGTATGGGATTTGTCTGCTAATCTTGTACGATTTCATGGAGACTTGGTGTCCTCGAAAATAGGGTACAGAGTATGCCGAACGACTTCAGGCATTCAGGTAAGGGGGAAACGGAATGGAGACCATCGCTATTGACTATCATACTGCTCCAAGAATATATTCAGTTCCACGAGACGCTCTCCACGTTTCAGGACCCTGTTGAAGTTTGTAAAGCAGGGTAAACAAAGTGTTTTTAGAGAGTGAAACGTAGGCAACCAACCGTGCGGTTCGCCGACCTCTGATTTTTTACCCTACGAGCAAGCCATTCTCCTGACGTAACATTCTCACCTAAATTCAGATTTTTCTTCTGCACCGCTTCCGCCACGAGAAGGGATTGGGTGAGTGGCTCTAAGATGGCAGACACAATACGCCTAAAACCCGTAAGAATCTTATTGTGACCTATCTACCCTTTCTTACCGGGAGAAATATACCAGACTCCACCTTTCATATTGACGTTGCGCTCCAGGAGGAGGAATGACACGGTGGAGATTTGAACGTCTGGACGGTGCCAATCATTTATTCCTGATAAAACGGGTAACAGGCAAGAACACACAGGACTCCACCAGAATAGATGCGCACTGAGTCACCAATGTTACAGATGGCATGGCCAGGTAGAGGCTAAAAGAGTCCGATGAGTCAGGGTATGTGTATACACTTAGTTAGATGTATCACCTTGACATATTGCCAGGACGTTGTGCCAGGGATTAGGACCTGCAATCCGCCTAGTATGTTATGAAGGATCGACTTCGAGAATATTGGATAAGTAATTCGCCTTCTTCAAATCACTCACAAATGAACCAAAATCGGTATGAGCGCCGAGAGCTACTTCGTTTCGGTCGACTGACCTCGGGGGGGTTCTGGAAAGCCGAATTTCGCTTAGAGTTAGGTCAAGTGAGTTGTGCCTCTCCCTTAGGATCCCCCTGGGAAGTCCCAAGCGGTCGCTCATAAAGTCCATGATCGTGCAATTAACACTTTCGGAAGCTTCAGTAAATTTCCTGATGGCGGGCATGCGCTCTTCTACGCATGGAGGGTAGGTACGATGAACTATTTCCGGTCTCCCAAGCGCGTCGCCCTTGGACACGCTACCTTCGAGGCTCAGCTCCAGCCCATGAATCAAAGATAACAAGAGACAAAACACAGACGCACTTTAGGAACTCAATTGTATCAAGACTGCCATACTCATCTGTGTTGTGAGCGCCTGCGGCTTTGTACCTGAATTCCACACAGGGTAAGGTATGTAGGGAAGCAAAACAACGTATTTACCCATGGGAACAACCCGAATTCCCTTGCTCATACTTCATTTTTTCCTCGAGAGGCAAGGCCATCGCAATCTTCCCTAGTTCCCACATAGGTTGTGTGTCGATACCATGATTCTTGAGACTGTCACAGAACGCCTTGGTCACAATAAATATATAATGGCCTAACGAAATATGCGCACTAGAAAAAACCTAGGGATGTGCACGCCTTCCACAGGGTGTCCTATTGAAGAAGGGTGTCATGTGCTCAGATGAGAACGACAGCAATATTGTCGAACACCCGTCCAGCCTTACCTGCTCTACTTTATCGCCAGCTTTCAATTTCTCATAGTCAAGGGCAAGCAGAGGGTGTGTAGGTACACTTTCTGGGAAGGGGGGAAGCGTTCCGGTAACATCATTCGCGGTCATCGTGAGCAAGACCAAGCAACGCAGACTTGGGAGAAAAGGGTGGCTAAACCAGCTACTTTATAAGTGTACCGACTCTCAGTTACAGAAGTTCTTTGCCTCTCACATGCTTCAACCGCTCATGATTGAGTATCGGATACAGCAAAAAACTTTAGCAGCTATTGGAATCCAGAAGGCGATCAACAGAAAAATGCGAGTGTCGGAAATACGAATTCACGAGGGAAGCTATAACAGGCAGCAAAGTGGGGCTCGATTTTTATAGATTTGTTGTTTGCTCGCAGAAGTTAACGTACTTGTTAGAAACACAGAAGCCACGAGATGGCACCATACCATTGGGTAGAATCTGACCATAGGAAGGCGTTGGAGGTTCAAACTACCGTTGGCCAATAACACACATCCCCGCTTGCAATAAGACAGACCAGGTGTTCAACGGCAAACTTTGAGAAGAACAGATCATACGTCACGTCACGAGACGTCACGCAATTAAATCACTAAAGCGTCAGCCTCATTTGCAGAAATATAGGTACGGCATACACAGGAAAGAAATAAGACTGAAATGTAAAAATGCGATATGCGCTTTTCGCCCCAAAAAAACAAACAAATGTTCCCACCAAGTCAATCCATATGTGGACTAGGTAATAATGCACTCGTCTCTGGTTTGTGCACGTGTGGGCCGCCCCTGATTGGACTTCTTATTCCCAAGACGCTTGAGCTCAGTTAAACGGTTCATGGCCCGTTTATTTCCTTGGGCTAGAAAGAACGTTACCCAGATTGTAATCACGAGAGTAGTGGACCTACCTGCAGCCCGCATGTACCACCGCTTAGCAAGCTCCATGTCCTGCTTAACACCAATGCCCACTTCCGCATAGTACCCTACCGCATACTCAGCCTTGGATAATCCCTTGTTCGCCGCGCGCCGTGCCCAGAGATACGCCTCAGAATCGCTCTGCTTCAGCACTCCCTCGCTGCCTGTGAGATACCATCCACTAAGCGCCAGTTCTGCTTCAGGGTCACCCTTTTCAGCCGCCCTGGTATACCACGCGATCGAGCGGCGCGGATCCACTGGGCATGCCACAGACCCGTACTCATAGCACTGTCCGAGCTTGAACTGACTCTGGGTATATCCGAGCTGCGCGGCACGCGAGAATAGCTCCTTAGCATACTGCTCGTCATGCACAACCACAGAACTGTCGCGCATCTCATGCAACAATCCCAGCTCATGCAGCGCGTGTGGGTTTTCTTCATCCGCCTGTTCCGCTGCACGTCGTAGCCACCCAATTGACTCCCGCGGATTCTTTTGTTGCCCCAGTGAACCGGTAAGGAGGATCATTCCGAGTTTGTACATGGCTGCCGTGTCACCCAGACTGGCCGCCTTGCGGTAGAAAGCGAACGCTCGTGGGGGTTCGCGCCGTGTTCCCGCACCAATCTCGTTACAGACGGCGACACGATATGAAGCTGCCGGGTGGTTCTGCTTTGCAGCTTGTAAGTAAAGGTGATATGCTCGCTCATGGTCAACTTGCAGTCCGAGCATACCCGTCCCGTGGCAGTTGGCGAGGAAGAATTGCGCCTCTGCATATGTTTCGCCCTGAGTGGCTAACCGTCGGATAACCTTGAGAGACTCTGCGATAAGTGTGTCGCGATACTTTCTCACAGACCGCTGATCAGGCGACTTCGCGCCGATCTTCTTGGCGGCTTCAATAAGGTACTTTGCATAGGCAAAATGAGCTTCAGGATCCGGGTCGCCTTTGATGCGATTGCGGTAATCGTCCACATACTCTTTCGTGTACGGTGGGGCGGTAAGGTCAACAGCTTTCGTCTTCTTTCGAAAGCTGAAGTCATCAGAGGCGCTTGTGGCAGAACGAGAAAGACCGGGATGTGGGGCAACCTCACCTGCAGCTGAAGCTGAGCGAGAGGTCTGGATTGTAGACGCGCTGGATGTGCCACGAATAAGTGACGATGAAGTAGATTGCGGAGGGAGCTCCAGGCCTCCTGCGGGACCGTAAGGTCCAGGATGTTGAATGTATGGGCCTGAAGTACCAGAGGCGACGGAAGATTGGGTCGGGGCACGTGATATCTGGCCAAGTGGCGGACCAATGCCAAGCACGTCTGACGCGGCCGCGTAATATTGATTATTGTAATCCGCTGGCAGAGGAGATGTAAAGTGCCGGTAGGGCTCTGGATGCTGAGGATGAATATGGCCAGGACGGTATCCATTGGTGGAATAATGAGTTTGAAGAGAACTCCCACTATCATATGAAGGGCTAGCAATTTCTGACTCTGCAGAGGCATACGGCAACGCAGTCTCTGCATTATCCGAGTGAGCCGAGTGAGTAGAGTAAATAGATGCTGTATCCCGGGGATGGGAACTAGGCTGGTCTGGAGGGTAGGACATGTATACGGGAAAAGTACCGGCATGTCTAGGTTGGTATTGCTGATAGTGAGATGGGGGTATAGAACGAGTTGACATGGGGGTTCCACTCCGCGGAACAGGATCGTGTGCACCAGCATAAGCCATTACACTGGCACCCCGGGGTACGGGATCATTTATGTGCATGTTCTGAATATGAGTGGCAGGATCGTAGTTTGCAGGGACCTGAGGAATGGATTGCTTATGGGGAGGTCGGGGATTTGATGGGAGAGTAGGAGTAGAACGATTCTGCAGACGCATGAGAGGGTTGGCTATTTTATTGAAACGTACAGATCAGGGGGGATAATATCAGCGACAAAATGCACTGCTCACGTCCTCGACTGGGGTCTAGCTGTGGATCCCAGGCACTGGGACCTTCCTCAGGTGCCCACTGACCATGCTCGTCGGCTATTGAGTCTAGGCCTGGCGCCCAAGGACCATGACCTTCCCTAGGTGATATTGACGGGGACTGATTATCATGAAAGTGATGTTCGGATTCAAGGGAGCCTCTACGTTGTGTATAGGTGGCTGGAGATGAACCTGACATGCGCGATAAGAGAATGGGCGGTAGAAACTAGAAAAGTGATTGAATAATATGCTAAGCAGGGTACTTTTGCTTTGTATGCAAAACAAAAACTGTTGGATGAAGGAGAGAAGGTACGTGGGGACTAGCAAGACCCAACGCGGAGTACGAAAACGCTGCCACCACATCATTTCTTTTATGGTACTCCACTAATACTTCTCATAAGAATATCGCTCCGGCTACGTATATTTCTCAGAGGCTGCACAGCATATCTACGACCAAACCTAAGAATAATATCGGATAAGTTGAAATGTTGAGTTAACCCTGGGAGCTTCCCGACGTATGATATCCACGTCCTGTTATTTGTCTTGCTAGTTCCATGAGGGCGCTGTCAACATGTCATGATCGCCACACACGCCTTTCCATAGTTCCGTTCAAAGCGATGCTCGAATCTTTTCGAAGTCCCAGCCCGCGAGCACTTCTACACACTTCCTCAGCCATAGGTGACTTCGGAAAGGCATTAATAAGATGTAAGATTGGTCTAGCACTGATCAGTGTTCTTAACAACATTTATTTCGGTACCCAGGCCTAGGAGGTCGGATGTTACTTTGATATTCGTTGCGAGTGCTAATTATACTGGCCCATAGGCATGTAGACACCGGACTGAATTGCCATGTAAATGATAAGCTGGGCTGTAGAGCCACTGAAGCGTGTTACATACTATGCCACCAGTAGAAAGGCACGTTTGGCTCTTAGCCTCTTATTACTCAGCATATAATAGCACCTATAGTATGATACTAGCTGCGCTGGTGGCCTTCGGCCACCCGGCAGCTCCTGTGGCGAAGCCACAGGGGCGAACCCTCGCTATGCTCGACTTCGATGCAAGATAGTGAATCACTGCTGCTCCCTTGAACTTTTACACTTCTCAATCTTTATTTTTTAACTAATTCTACTGTCTCTTTAACTACCTTGAAGTAACACCTTTGTCTTTCTGAATCTTTGTACCTACTCCTTTCACTCCTTACTTTCATTCATTCATCCCTTCTCAACACTCATCCTATTTCCCTCCATCTATACATCTACATTCATCTCTGTCTTTTTAATCCTCTTTATCAGTTCTATCATATCTAACTAAATAAATCAAAAACTAAATCACTCACTCAATCAGGCAGCCCCCAGCAGTACATCCTTATACACAATCTTCATCCTTTCTCTACCTTCCTTAAGGATAACTTTTACTTTCCTCCAATTTCTCCCTCTTCATACACCAACATAAAACTGTCCATGTCCAAACACAGGATATCCCAAGTCTATCCCTACTGTTCCTAGAGACTGTCCTTGGGACTTGTTGATAGTCATTGCAAATGCCTGTCAGAACCCCCACCACTGAACCGAAGCCCCCAGCCCCTCGGGCCCGAGTCCCCGTTCACCTCAAACACGTTTCATATCTGTCCCATCTGTTTGATCTCCTTTTGCATAGCTTACAACCCTGACCTCGGTCATCCGGTCTCCAATCCCCGAACCCCTCTGTATATAAGCTATTTGTTCATGTACATGATAATCAGTTCTGATATCAACTAAGATACCCCAATACACCTTGCTTAATCTCTACACTCCTTCGTCCCCTTCATTAAGGTCACGCCCAAACTTCGGGTGACCTCGGGCCTCGTCCAAAATACGGGACAGGACTCTGAGCTGGTGCAGCACATAAGCTGAAGCCAAGTCCCACTCGACCCATTCGCTGAGCCTCGGCCCTCCTCGGCAACCCGACCCCGAACCTCGGTTGACTCTATATTGAGTCTCAACCCTCACTTTGCCTCCGCTAAGATCTAGTTCTTAACAATGCCAAATGCACAGGAAACTGACATTGATGTAACTCAAATGGTAGCTCCTCAGAGGATGGTGTTAGAGTAGTCCCAGGAATGAATGCTAACTGTCCTGCACATGGTCCAGTCATGATCTTCACATGTAGTACTTTGTTGGTCATATTCATTAATCTAAGCCTTGTTCCATTATAGAGTCCCAGGCCAGGAGCCAGATTCCAAAGGAGCATTAAAGGTACACCTTATTTCACTTCAAGCTGGGATGGAGGCAACCCACCAATGATAATAGAATTGAGATATTCCACAGGATATTGTTCTCCTTGATCCTCGGCTCCTTTAACAGAATCTGCACTGGGATACACACAGAGTGGTGTCTCTGCAGTGCTGGGGCAGTCACACTTGGTGTAGTGTGAGAGCAAGGGGAGGTGGCAGAGGCTGTGTCATGGGCCCATGCAGGTTTGGTGAAAATGATGCATGGTGAGTGAAATGGGGAGGCATGAAGTGGTGAGTAGGTGGTGGCAAGTCACACTCATATTCACATAAACAGCCTGTCATGGGCTCAGAGGCAATGAGGGGCACGCAGTGGAGAGTCTGATCACAATCTCTCAAAATCACAGTCCCAGGGGTAGCTCTACCTTGGTCTGGGAGATAGTGTGGGTGCTAAAATCAAAGGCACAGAGACTCACTCATTCCACCAGAACTCAAAGAAAGGATGGCATTGGCATGGGAGAACAAAATTAAGTGAAAAAAAGCTAAAATCAGAGGTGCAGAGACTCACTTATTCCACAAGAACTCAAAGAAGGGATGCTGAGGTGAAAATCAGAGAACAAAAATAAATGAAATGGAAAAAAGTGAAAATAAGAGATGTGAACCCAAAGAAAGGAAGGCACTGATATGAATGAGCAAAATAGGTGAAAAAAAAGTAAAAATAAAAGATGGAGAGACTAACCTATGCCACTGGAGCCCAAAGGAAAGACTGGAAGGCCATGGGGAAACATAAATAGGTGGAAAAAGGGGAAATCATAGAGTCAGAGAGTTACCTATACTACCAGAACCCAAGGAAAGTAAGGCACTGGCATGGGAGAGTAACATTAGGTGAAAAAAGCAAAAATAAGGGATAGAGACTCACCTATGCTCCTGGAACTCAAAGCAAAGACAGCACTGGCATTGGAGAATAAAAATAGGTGAAAGAAAGCAAAAAAAGGGGATAGAGACTCACCTATGCTTCTGGAACTCAAAGAAAGGAAAGCACTGACATGGGACAACAAAAATAGGTCAAAAAAGCAAAAAAAAAGGGGATAGAGACTCACCTATTCTCCTGGAACTCAAAGAAAGGAAAAAACTGACATGGGACAACAAAAACAGGTGAAAAAAAGTGAAAAAAGGGGATAGAGACTCACCTACGCTCCTGGAACTCAAAGAAAGGAAAGCACTGACATGGGACAACAAATATAGGTGAAAAAAAGTGAAAAAAGGGGATAGAGACTCACCTATGCTCCTGGAACTCAAAGAAAGGAAAGCACTGAAATGGGACAACAAAAATAGGTAAAAAAAGCAAAATAAAGACTTTCAGAGACTCACCTATGCTCCTGGAACTCAAAGAAAGGAAAGCACTGACATGGGACAACAAAAGTAGGTGAAAAAAAGTGAAAAAAGGGGATAGAGACTCACCTATGCTCCTGGAACTCTAAGAAAGGAAAGCACTGACATGGGACAACAAAAATAGGTAAAAAAAGCAAAAATAAAGACTTTCAGAGACTCAGCTATGCTCCTGGAACTCAAAGAAAGAAAGGCACTGGCATGGGAGAGCAAAAATAGGTGAATAAAAGCAAAAAAAAAAAGACATTCAGAGACTCACTTATAGCACCAGAACCAAAGAAGGGACAAAATAGGTGAAGAATAGCCAAAAAAAAGACATGCAGAGACTCACGTATTCTCAGGAAGGATGGGAATCACAGAGATACGGCAGAGCTCAAATAAACAGCACGGGGCAGCGGGGGCCGCAAAACTCCGAGGGAAATGAAGTAGATTTGAAACTCCGATCTAATGACTCAGCACGGCCCACATAGACCCTGGGAGGAGCTTTATATTATAGATGGCACAGGCAACTCAAAACCTTGCTGGGTGCTCTGTTTGGGTGGGATGGTGCTTGCGGATTGAAACTCAGCTTAATGACTCAGCCGTTAGATAAGCATTGAGCCAGTTGCTTTATAGTATAGAATTATGTAGATACTGCCACTTCAACGAGATAATGCTGTTGGGATACACGCACAGAGCTAGAAATATTCTGCAAAACCCACATACAAAATATACGTAGCCGAATGGGCGAGAGCAGAGTCTGGTGAAATACGTGGATGTTTTGAAGCTGGGGGCATAGGTATCCTGGCATGAAGCAAAAAAGAGGAGGAAAGAAGGGAAAACAAGACACCAAAGTGGCACCCCACAAGGCCTCATCACCATCTTCGCAAAAAGGCTTATGGCAATAGTTGCACCTGTGTCAGAAAGTAAAGTCCTGGGCGGTACTACTTGAGCATTGTGGATGGACAGTTTTGGATGAGAAAGCATCAGTCACATGCAAAAACATTCAAGTTCACTACCTTAGGCTAGGTGCTGAGTAGTATATAGTAGCCTCATCAGTAATGAGCCCTTAGACCTTCTGTCACGATCATGATTTACGATCCGTTCCGCCTTCCGAACCATCCGAAGCATCCAAACATCACGTTTCCGAATCCACTCTTCGGAACCCGATTCATCGGCAGACTTGTCACACCTACAACCCCCCAACACTTCGTCACCCATGACACCTTGAATCATCCTAGCAACATCACAAGGACCCAATCAAGAAACCAGATTCTATTATTAGCCTTTCCTCAGAAAAGAAGCATCTACACTATCCCCATCTATTTCTAGGAACTCAATAGAAGGGTCGATTCTATGCTTCTAAAAGCTTATGGAAACAACACATACGATTCCACATGTGGACGAGTTCATCCCCGTCACTCAGGACTGTCGTTTAGAGAGGTGAAACAAGGGTTCGTTTACCCAAAATGACATACAGTTCGGAAACAGGTTTCAGGGTTTATTTCTGGTTCGTTAAACCCCTTTCTCATTCACAAGTTTCATCCCACTCTTGTTCTCTATTCATTATGGTCATTAACTAGCATACATGTACTTTAGCTACTTTTCCGATCCTTAATGGACTACTCCCCATTCGCCTTTGCCTCCGAACGTCCCAGTATATAAGTAGCACATTCGCATGTATGTTCTTTAGTTCAATTATTGTACGTCTACTTGATTGATCTGCTTGGCTTAACAATTTGTCATGAACAAACAAAAAGAATAACTTCATTTCGAAGTAAGTCCTATAAAACTTATCACTTTAGATTTGATTATACTTCGAAAGAATGTAATCATACTGGGTGGGATCAGCGTGAACCATACGGTTCATCCGATCCACGAGATAGAATCCCTTCGGAATATCTATCTCTTCGGAATTATGCACTTCTTCGCAAACGTTCCGAAAGCCCTTCGCTGTCAGGGGACAACCGGTTTTCACCAAAATCTCCACCTCTACGGCCTTCACACATACCAAGTACAGACCCGAGGTGCAAGAACCTTGGTCCGAAGCTTCGGGTCATTGACCCGAAGCCCCTGATCACCAGCCCGAAGTCTCGGGCCTCCGGTCCGAAACCTCAGACCACCTCGAGTAGGGTCCGAGACCTCAATCCACCTCAGGGGTAACCCGAGCCTTAGACCTGGACACTCGGCCCAACATCCGACGTTCATCAGAGATAGATTACCTTATGGGGATAGAAGTCGGGCAGGGTTGACAGTGCGTAGGGGTGCCCCTGGTTGGGCGTTAGGTAGTCGTATATAGTTGTATCACTGGTAGAGGGGACCCTTAGACTTTTCTCTTTGGATCTCCCCTCTGCTAGGTGAGAGTTTCCCTTTCTTGTATTTTTCTACTTATATATCACTTTGGATCTCCCCTCTGCTAGTATCTGAGAGTGCTAGGAGGGTTGCCCTTACATTCGCTTTTTCTGTAGGATTACCTTTCATTTTCAGACACCATCCTCTTCATGTGGAAACCTTTTCCAATGTTATTGCTAACAATACATTTGTCCATAACATTCATCTTTGATAATTGGATTCTGACACCTTCCTTTTAGGATTTCCCCTCAACTAGCCCCAGATAACACCTGCTGTAAGAAGGCTTTCCACCACAGATGCAGACAGAAGTCCTAACAAGAGGGGGGATCAAAATTCTCTAATTTTATATATTGACTATTTACAAGACTTTATATCTGAAGAAATGTGGAATGATGTAGACCACAAGTGGAATGTACTAAAAATAGATACTATACCTATGCTAACTGGCCCAGTTACCAGATCCCAAATCAGAAAATATACAAGTGGAGATACTAGTATATTAGCCTATGAAATAAATAGAGACCACCTTCATCCTGATATTATTCAGAGCCAGGAGGATAAAGAGTTCAACTGTATTTACTTTGTGATCAGTGCAGAGCCAATTGATGAAGGACAAAGTGATGGACCTCATAGAACCACTTCACTCTAATGAAGCCCTAAATAACTCTATATGGAAAAACCCATGGATAATGAATACAACTCTTATTGCCAAACAGATGTGGGAGGTGTTTCTACCCCTCCTCATGCAAATATCATCAGTAGCCAATGGACCTACATATGAAAATATAATTGAGAGAGGACAGTGATCCAAGGTCATGTTTGGTAGCTCAGGGCTTCATACAAACATTTCAAGTTGACTACTATGAGACATATGCTTGGCTTGTTTCATTATGTGCTATTTGCACTATAGCCACTTAAAACAATTGGCCAATACATCAAATGGATGTGAACAATGCCTACATTAC
>QMFG01004064.1:0-36575 GCA_003314545.1 Ramaria sp. MG151
ACCTCGAGGTTGGCTGAGGTCTCGGGTGGTCCGAGGTTTCGGACTAGAGGCCCGAGACTTCGGGTTCATGCTTGGAGACTTCGGGTTCATGCTTGGAGACTTCGGGTCAAGGACCCAAGGCTTTGGACCAAGGTTCCCACGCTTCGGACTTGTGTTTTGCATGTGTAGGGGCCTTGGAGATGGAGGGCTGGGTGAAAATAGGTTGTCCCCTGACACTGGCCTGCAATGGTATCCAGACCAGATATTGCATTTGCAGTTGGGGTACTAGCCCAGTTTGTTCAGAACCCTGTGGAAGTTCACTGGAATGTGCTCAAACATGTCATCACTTATCTGGGCATAACCAAAGATCTTTGGCTAAGTTTTGGTGGAATTGAAAACAACATACTTGCTGGATATTGTGATGCTGATTGGGCTGGCCAGAGTCATAGACATTCCATTTCTGGCTTTGGGTGTTTCATAGGATAGGGAGTCATGACTTGGAACTCCAAGAAGCAACACATCATTGCATTGTCAAGCATGGAGGCGGAGTACATGTCCTTGACCCATGGAGCAAAAGAGGCACTGTGGCTGCAATCCTTTGTTGCTGAACTGCATGGAGGACAACCGAAATTGATTGCAATCAACTGTGATAACCAAGGCACAATAGCATTGTTCAAGGACAATAAGTTTCATGCCTGGACTAAGCATATTGACCTCAGGTATCATTTTATTTGCAAGTGCATTGATGACAAGAAGATTACAGTTGAATATGTCCCTTCAGACAAAAACATGTCTGACATCTTCACGAAAGCCCTGCCAAGGCCGAAATTCACAAAGTTCATTGAAGACTTGGGTCTACGGAGGATTTGAATAAACCTCACATAATCGTCGCGCTCGAGGGGGAGTGTTGGAAATGTGCGATCTGTTGGTTTATGTTTGCATAGTACATTGTTGTGGACGCTTTGGTCATGTAGGCTCCACTTGTATCTACGTGGCTTGTTCTTGCTATACATCTGCCGTCAGTGTCTGTGTCCGTGTACGTGTCTGTGTTTGAGACTTTCTGAGTCTCCACTCTTTCTCTATAACATCCAACACGATCTTACTTCTTACCCTCGTTACCGTATAGGACTTTGTGTGGTGTTATGGGTCAACGATTATTAATCTTAGAGAGGGCTTATAGTTCGCTTTTAGCGCTGACGCGAGGCTCAGCCTCCTCAGTAGTTGCGAACTCCTTTCTACATCCATAGCTTTTGATGGCTGTAACACGATCATTTGTGAATGTAGTCTTAGATGACAGCGTAAGAAACCTGTTGTTCCGTGAGGGCAGAACCAAAATTCCTACCAGTTGGGCCTTTGTCAGAGTGTTAGGATATTTCAAATCCTCCAAATCCTCCGCTCTAGTTACATTTAATATCATCATCATCATTCACAGGAAAGCGGCGTGCGACAGGTTAACACTGCTGTCCGAACGCGAGCCAAACAGCATATTTTCCTAGGTAAATTTCATAACGCATATTTGAAGTTAAACTCATGTTTCCGTTATATGTAACGTCCCACGATTACGGAGTTTATAGCCCATACGGTCAACACCCGTCAGGAACTTGGAATGACAACGTAGACGGTTAACACAGACGGGACGTGGCAGGAGAGTGCTAGCATCCAGTAAGAGGCCAACTTGAAGAAACATAGGCCAACGTGAACGATTAAAGTGAAAGGTTGAAAGGTTTGACACTACTGGCCACCATAGAATTCCATAGCTGAGATCTTACCTTTCAGGCTCTATGGTTATGATCATTCATTGCTAGAGCCCCGATCTATCGGGTATTTATGGCAGACCGCAGACACGTTGTCTATGCTGGTAACCAGTACAGTGTAGAGCAGCTGAGCGTATAATTCAGCTCTATATGATAAAACAAGAGATGTATGATTGATGCCGGAGTCAGATCAAATATGGAGGATAATATAAGGATAGCGCGGAATCGTCCAATGGTTCAGGAAAGGAAAACGGAGCAAGACAATAAGCAATTTTCCAGAGGTGAATACCTACCTAGCCGGCATTTCCCCAAGTAGATCCTCATCGAATTACCAACGACAATTTTGAGGGCCCTGGAGATGGTAGGAGCCTCACCCCACGAGTCAGACCTGAGCCTGGAACGGGAGCATCACGACCATCCTTCATTTGAGATGACAGAGACAGAGGGGCTGGCACGCTCAATTCGACACCCCTTTCATTCAGCGGGGACGTCTGTGGCGAAGAGGCTAGTGGTCTGTTCGATTCAGCATCCCTTTGACCAGCTATTCTGACGGGGGGAATCGGTGGGAGGTAGGACGGTGGAGGAGGTATGTGTGGGAGGGGTCGTTTGGGGAGAGGTCGTGGTCTAGAGCTCGGAGGTTCCGGGAAATCCGATAAGTCGCGAAGAGCAAGGGACGATGCTGAGGTATGAGAGTCGTAAGCATCAGAGAGTGTCAAAGGAGACGAGTGGGTTTGCCATGGCGAAGGATGCAATATTGGAGAGGATGTAGCAGGCATATCAGGGGTGAGTTTAATTACCGATGGCACATCAGGAGCAGAAGTTGGAGAGGTCACAGGAGGTGGAGATGGGGGTGTTGGTCCGTTATGAAATGTCAGAGATGGTGATGTCAAGAGAGGTGGGGGTTCTGCCAAAGAAGGCTTTGGCAAAAACCTGGAGGAAGCATGTTTTGGAGATGTAGGCCGTGGAGATGCAGGTCTGAGGGGCGGTATAATGAAAAGGGGAGACGATCTTGAGGACGCTGGGTGAGACGGAGAATCGGGTATTGGCGAGGACAAATGATGCGAACTTGAAGGCGGTTTAGAACTCGACCGCTTTCCAGATATTGGGGATGGTTGAGATTTCATCGATGAACGAGATGAATCACCTTGGACTCGTCTCCAAAGTTTGTCGGTGTCAAGAGGCGAGGACTCCTGGATGAGGGGAAGAAATGGTGCTGACCCAGTTAGTCTCAATTTTAGCTTAGCCAACGACGACAACGTGGACGCAGTTTCAGAGCCTTCTGACTCATTCACTGATGCAATATCCTCCACATTACTACGCCTTTTTCCAGATGATGCCGTGGCAGGTCTGGAGGGTGATGCATGACTTTGCTCTCGTTCTTCCTCCGCCACGGCACGCAGGTGAAGAGGTGAAGAAGGTAATGGTTGAGTATATGAATGCCGTAGGTTCCCGGGTGTGAGAGGGGAAGCAGGTTCTTGGCGTCTACTTTCTCCCTCGGCAGGTGATGACTGTGTTCTAAACGTAGTAAATCGACCAGAGTTTCTCCAAGGTATGTTCACTTGCATCGAATCCGAATCCGAAGCAGTTACTGTTGAAGTCTCCAGCTCGTCCACGGGGATGACTTGCAGCTGGTAGGGCGGAAAAGGTGCCTCGTCTCCATACGGACGATATTCTCCTTCAGATTCATCCCGACCGTTAGCCACTATCTCCCTGTGTATGGATGAGGGCCCAGGGAGGCTAGGATCCCATGTGGAATTTCTACGTCGTGGCGGGTACATGTCGGGCTCCATGTCCTCTTTTCTTAAAATAGGGACCTGAGAATGCTTGGGCGAGCCAACTGTTGACTCCTTGCGGAGGGTAGATAGCGCTGATGGTTCTTCTGTGTGTTCTGATATCCTATCCAGTGTGGGGGTCCGATGGTCAGTGATTAACAAAGGAGCTGAATCCTAGATAAAAGTCAGAGGAAGTCTAAAGTTTCTAAATTTAGCAGGATGCGAACGACAGAAGGAGAGCCCTTAATCGGTGTGCTTTGAAGTCCGGAGTGACTATTCATGCTCGGTTTCCTGATTCGAGCGCGACGCCATCTTATGAATGCGTACCCTCCAGCCAAAACTAGAATCACAAAATCGAGAATTCCCGCAAGAACAACACCACTAGTTGTTATTGAAACTATAAAATATGCGATCGCAGCGAGATGGATAGTGCTCACTAGTTGTTTCCTTGATGATGTTGTTGCCAATCCCTAGAAATATGCTGAAGCTTATGTGGCCTGGTACTGGAGTGCGGGCAATCAACCAGCTTTCCACTTGATAGCTTGTGAGCGTCATATGGAGTAGGATCTACGTATGATTAGGGGGTTGAGTGAGGGTCGTATGTCTATTTAGCAGGCACTGGATCAGACTGACCGCGTCGCCGAGGGTCAAACCAGCTATTCGTGTAGAGACTGTCAGCCTCAGCACCTCTGTTGACGTGCGGAGCTATGACCCTCTCATGTTCTAGCACAGGCATTGAAGCCACTGGCGCACGGTGTGAAGGTAGATGATGGATTAATGTCTTTGGACCCATCCCACGCTTGACTATTAAATTCTTAGCGGTTACTCACATCAGAAGTATCCGGAGACCTGCGAAGCTCCGCTTAAAAGCATCATTCTCGTGTGCAGATCTAACATACCCACTCCGTTAGCCGAGATTTGCTCGCACTCATAATTTCTTAGCCAACGACGCATGGCACAATGAGCTCCCTCTTTGGCCGCCTCTTTGGATGCTGTCTACGCAGTTCCAATGCAAGCCCTTTCCGTATATCATACGCATATTCATAGCTGATGATGGAGCGTTTTTCTAGAGCTCACCTCATGAAAGATCACCAATCTTAAATCACAATCAGTCGCCACCTATGTAAGAATTTTTGTGATGGGTATCAGCGTCCAACTCACACAGCTTCAAAGTTATGTTACTCGAGACACGGTTAGCTCGGATCGTCAGAGGATTAAGGAGCGTCTGGGCAACATCGTGCGGTCAAAAGAAAGGTGAGTTTCGTCTAGCGGTTTCCAATACCTATCCTTACACCACCACACATAGTAAAATGGTCAATGTAACCGACCACTTACCGTTCAATCTGCAAAACAGACACGATCCAACTAGTTCCACGTCTCGACTCCGTGCCGAGAGTCCCTCTCCACATCCCTCCGTGGGTACTACCGAGACTACGACCACATCAACCGATCGTTCCAACAGCTCGCTGAGACCTCGTGGAGGGCGCTTTGGACCTCCAAAGGAACCTGCACTCAGTGTGCGCCTAGTCAGAGGGAGAGATGGCAATCATCGTGGAAACACAGGCAGGGGTCGTCTAGGGAGGTTCGGGGAGGAAAGAGGTGTTGAATGGACGCCGGGTGATAGTCCAGATGTCACGAATCCGGATTCATCAGATGCAACGGATATTCCAGAGCTGCAAGTTTCCGATCCAGACGCAGTTCCTCCTGAGGTGGTTCCCTTGGAGACTGCAGATAGAGAAAATGTGAGTCACACGTTATGAGTCCGACATGTGGATATCATGCCACAGGCTGAATGCACTCGTGCATAGCTTTTGGCTCTTTCTGCGGAAATTGGTAAGAAGCTTCGAGATGGATGGAAAATTGAAGACACGGGCCCCATCTCTCGGGGATGGGAAGATTGATGACCATGCTTTCAACATTTCTTCGTTTACCTTCTCCTTTCTGATTCTATTTAATTCAACAAGAATAGACGGACACTAGGATGCCTAGGAAAGTATAGTTTTTCTGAACATACCCCATCAAATGCGTTGACGAGCCCAAAAGTATTTCTTGCCTCGGATACCTGATTCATTATTTTGTAGTACTAAGTCCTGCCAGGTTATTCTGGCTTGAATCTGCTTCATTGCTGTATTTTCAGGCCATAGTTAGTGCCCGTGATCTCCACAGATTACATAAACCTAGGTCCGTTGAAAAATGGCTTCACCAAGGCCTGCCCAACGTCGTACTCAAGGACCTACGACTCTCACACCACACCCGAAGCCCGTTATCAGTGTAGAAGATTGGGAGGCAAAGTCTCCATTAGGCGAGCTTCAGGCTAGGAGTGTAAATTCTCTGAAGCGCGTTTGCGAAGAGCGCAAGTTACCTGTGAAAGTTCGTTCACTAGCTTCTGAATCCATATGTTGTTTCTTTACAATGAATCAGTTCAATGCTGAAGATCCAGTTTCGCGACCGACTACACCAGTTCCAAAGGCAGTATTTGTACAAGGTCGCAGTCTCACCGCACCATCATCTCCTTCTCGTCCTTCGACACCCAGCCGACCTGATTCTAGTTCTGGCATTCCCCCACAACATCATTTACACCCCAAGCATCCTATCCAAACGCCAGAGCAGTTTCACGATTGGTTTGCCCTAATAGAGCGCTCCATCGCTCATAGCCAGGAGGCACACTTCCGAGCCCACCTTGAAAGCGTATCAGAACATCGCGCAACGTGCGAGCAGCTCTTGCAGACCGTGGATAATGTTGAATCTGAGGTAGATGATATGATGGATAAGTGGAGGGGCGTGGAGGAAGGTGGACGTAGTCTGAAGGACGCATGCGAGAAACTTTTACAAGAAAGGGTGCGTGTGTCAATGTTAAGATGCAATGGAGGCTGCCACCCATTAGGGAGTAATACTTATTTAAACGATGTGGGCAGGATAGGCTGATAGAAACCACTGAGGCTATCTCGTTGCGGCTGGAATACTTCCAGGAACTCGAACATGCCACTCGTATGTTAAATCACCCTGGAGAATCCCTCGTGTTGCAGACAGACTTTCTGCTTATGGTCGAGCGTGTTGATGTGTGCCTGGAATATCTAGAAGCACATGTGAGCAACCAATGAAATGACCATTATCCTTGTCCGTATGGGCTTATTACTTGGCATGTAGCGTAGCTTTCGAGAAGCGGAGATCTATTTATTGCGCTTCCAGCAGTGTCTGACCCGAGCTATGACCCTCATTAAAATGTACTTTGTTGGTTCGCTTAAAGCTCTCACTGCTGACATTCAGCGCCGATTGTTTGAGAAGGTTAGAGCTCTTTGCAGTTCGATTCCAGAATCTGATCTATTTTCTCGTGTATCCATCAGGATGTATCGGAGACAGCTCAGACACATTTGCTCTACTCAAAGTTTGCGACTACATCTTACCAAGTTGCACCCCTTCTCGCTGAGCTAGAGCGAAGAGCAACTTCTCATCCCGATGAACTTGCCTCATTATTAACTGAGTGTCATACAGCATACCTAGCAGCTAGGAAGAATCTCCTGGTTGGTCGACTGGTGGAGGAAATCAAAGGCCTTGATCCTGCAAAAAGCGAACTGGTAGAGCTGGTAAGCTACTAATATCCTTGGGACCTTAGAAAGGACATAGTGATTAACTCTGTTGGAAGACAAGAACGGGCTGTAGCTACCTGAAACAATTGTGCACGGATGAGTTCGATCTTTATCGTCGTTTCTTCAGCACGGGTGAGGATAAGCTATAGTAGGTGTTCACTTATCAAGCACGTCTCCCTCGTTTGGCATACGCATTCATCATAATATTACAGTCATTATCTCGAGAGTCTGTGCGATTATCTCTACGACGATCTCCGACCTCGCATCCTTCATGAATCTCGCTTGACCACGCTTTGCGACGTCTGCACGGTCCTTCAAGCGCTTATGATCCTGGATGTACAGCCTTCAAGTTCGTACGGTTTACCTTCTCATTACGACGATGACGAGTCACCCACGTCATCGGATGCACTACCGCGAAAGGGTTTGGCACGATTGCACATTAAACCTATTCTTCAATTAGTGCTACAGGACGCCCAAACTCGATTACTATTCAAGACACAGGCCGTCATACAGTCTGATATCCGATCTTATGCACCCAAAGACAATGATCTAGCATATCCGGACAAGCTATTCGGTAAGCAAAGCATCCAGCATCCATTGATCTATAGTTTTTATAGAAGTTGAAAAACAGAAATGGGAAATTCAAAGCACAACAACATGGAGCTATCGGAAAAGGAGGAAGAAAAGCGATTGTTTCCTCTTCCATCCTACCAAAAGCAAGCTACGTGGTATCCTACTTTGCAGAAAACATTTTGGGTCCTATCACAGCTCTATGGTTTTGTAAACGTAGGCTTCTCTGTGTTCTGCATTACAAGATGCTAAATGATGTTTCATAGCCTGCTATATTCGAAGATGTCGCTCAGGAGACTATTGGGCTATGTCGACAGTCCTTGAAAACGGCGTCTGAAGAGTTGTCAAAGAAACATCCAGATTCACCTTACGATGGACACTTGTTCCTGGTTCGACACCTACTGATCTTGAAAGACATGTCGGCGATTTTGGAGCTCAAAGAACGGGGTAATGGTGATCAAGGTGTCGCAGGTATGCAATCAGCCCTTAATGTCTTGCTATGTCATCGATTGTGGATATGAAGATGCATTTGGGTCAATGCTCCGCGGAACTTCCGCCATTTTCAATGCGAATGGGCTTCTTGCCAATTTTGCGCCTTCCCTCGGTCATACCATAGTGGATGCGAGAAGTGTGCGTCCCTATCTCCATACCATTCCCTTATTTACATATAGGTTACTACAGGGTATAGATCGTGATTTGACGGATGCCTGTGAGGACTTGATCTCCCGATGTGCAGATACAGCGTCCCAACCTGTCCGTACGTTCATCGAGCGATGCTCGGCGTTTCGTCTGTCGAGAGAAAACCCTTCCTCAGAGACATCACCGGCTTCATTTTCTCTCCCTGGTCAAGACTTTGCCAGTCCTGCCAATGTCGCGCAGGTTGACACGGAGTTCAGGTCCTGCTGTAACCGGGAAATTAAAACATGGCTTGAAAGGTTGCAGATTTTTCTAGAAGATGAGAAAACCATATCAATCCTCGTGGCACCTCTGAAAGCAAAGATTGTGCAGTCATATGGTTCATTCCGGGAATTCTTAGGGACAGAATACCCCCACGATGTGGTAGACGGTTTATTGTCATCAGTAGACTTCTGGGATTTCTTGGATCGATTGTGCACTAAGCATAGTGTACTTTAATCATCACTAACTCATTTAAATTTTTCTTCATTACTCCCGGTAGTGGCAGTTTTACATCATATATAGTTGATGGCAATGCAAGGTCAAATACAGCAAATCGAGAAAAGTTGTTTGTGGTGAGACTAATATGCGGTGTGCGGTGGGATCTATATTATACGAGCAGTAGGATGCTAAGGGGAGCTTGTTCAATCGTCCTCTTCGATGTAATCATCCTCATCTTCGAAGCCCTCTACAGGGACGTTCCATTTCCATCTACCATCCAAAAACCCTTGAGCAGTGTCCTCCAGTACAATTTCATTCCGCTTTTGCACGTATACCTGATCACAGAACGTTCCATTGACTCTAGAGTTAATACCAATAGATAATAGATACGCACAGTCTTGTCTGTCATCTTCTGACGAAGTTCAGCAATCTTCTCGGGGTCGATAGGCTCTTCTAGCAACTCAGATAAGTCCTCGACCGCTTTTTCCAAGTCCCTACCAATAGTATAGCAAGATATGGTTAGAATGACGAAGACTCCTGGTAAAGATGCTTACCGTTGGTTGTCTTCGAAAAGTTCCTTCTCGTTCCCTTTGTCAAGGTAAAATGCCATTGCATAGGTCCATTTGAGAGTCATCCTACACCGCTCAACCTCGTCGACAGCCTTGCGGGCAAACTGCACTTCAATCCAAGTTAGCTCCGAAGTGATCTGCATTTCTTCCATCTTCATCTCCGTCTTCGCGTAAACCTCCATGGAGAGTTTCGCAGATTGCTCGTGGTTAGCCCAACGGTTATAGTACTGTCAACCAGTATAAGGCGCCAAATCGACAAGCAGGATGAAGAATATGAGGCGTACATGCAGATAGCGCTCCAAGGAAGCGCGGCTACGAGACTGAGCGTCCCGGGCCTCAACACCTGCCTTGTCGTCATATCGGTTACAAGAGTACCATGCTGTCCCATGTTCTGACCACGGGCCTTGAAAAAAAGTCAAATTATCGTCAAGTGCTTTATGAATTTCGTACCCATGCAGACCCAACAGAACCTGTGAAGACTGTCAGTTTATTGGTATCAAGTAGTCTCGAACAGTAACATACTCATATTTGCATTTCTTGCACGTCATATGGCTAGCAAAAGCGTGTTCAGTCCCACCCACCTCAAGTATGAACGCGAATATCGTACTTGCAGCCACCATTCTTCTCTATGGTGCTTTGGCATTTACTACACTCCTTCGTGTTACTCTTTATCCAGTTCGCCGTTTCACTGTCGTCCTGACATTTCTTGATCCACAGATTGGCTACATTGCATATCAGAGGACGATGATCCGACTCGATAGGGCATCCAAAGCAGAACATATGACCCTCAGTGCAGTGCACTGTAGGCACGGCCTTAATCAAGCTTGCCTTGGATATGGCGGCTTGACATTTGACTGTGTGGATACAAGAAGGCGCAGGACAGAATTTAAGCTGTGGCTGGTGGGCAACATAGTGTCTTACAATGAGCTCTTGAAATCGATGGAACGTCGAAGGCTCCGAAACTGCTTCGATAAAGGGATCAGGGACAACGAGCGAGCAGCCCGTGGCCATACATCTGATAGAAATTTCTCCCTCTTCGCGAATCTTGGAAGTCACATAGGTCGACCAGCAATCCGAACAGAAGGAATGCCCACATGCTAGAGCAAGGGTGTTGGGAGGAGCTTCTGTGCAACAAATGAGACAAATAAAGGGTGCCTGAGCCAAGGTTTTGGAAGAGGCTGGAGCAGTCTCGATGGCAGCCGCAGAACGACGAGTTAGGCGACGCGAGGCCGCAGGTGAGCGAGGTAATGGACGTGTTGGCGCTGGAGACGAGCGAGTACCCTCGCCAACTTCTGTAGGGATACCTGCAGCCTCGTTGACCACGGTAGGATTATCCATGTATTTCTCGATGAGGCGTTCTTTGTTCCAATTCATGTACCTCAAGAGAAGCATAGCTGTGTTTAGCTACAACTGCTATGAGAACATTGACTAAGAGGAAAGTAGACATAAGTACATACATCTACTCCGAATATCCCCACAACATGGTCCGCTTCTTTCTGAATAGCCTCCTTGATCGCGGCTACTGATAGTGACTCGTGCTCTATGTCGTATAACTTGCGCTTTCCCTTGGGTGAAGGGACACGAAAATCATCATTATAAGCGTCATCGTCGTTCATGTCATCGTCCTCCTCTGAGTGAGAGGAGCCTGAAGGTCGTTATTGTCATAGCAGCTCAATTAATGACGGACAACTTGCCCTCTTCTTGAACGTCCATCGCTTCGTCTTCATCATCGTAGAAAACGTCGTCTTCAGGATCAGATAATTCATAGTCTGACATGACACAGAACAATTGCCACTATGTATGAAGGTAAAGAAGTAGTAGAAGCGACAAGGAGTCGGATGGAGGTCAACTTGAGGAGTGAAGTGCCCAACTTTCGGCTCACTCCGGCCAACAGACGCACATAGCGACCATCCCCTTTTCCAGCACATACAGTAATAATGCATACATACTTTACAAAATCTAAGATGAAATACCATCTGATGTTGGTAGACATTTACGATGAAAGGCTAACCCCGACGTAAACTGAATTACCCAATCTTCTGCCTGTTCCCCTGAGTTCTGTCTGCAAGTCCCATTCTCTCGAGTCAGATTTACCCCAGTGCCTTCCAAGAAAAAATGGCCTTGGAAAGAGGATTTGCAGTTGGCGCAGAACGCAGCACGTACCCTTGAACCCTGCAACCGACGTTTTGCGAGCTCCTTAACGGTCGTGAACAGATCACGTTCAATGAGTCGGTTTGTGATGAGGAGATGATCCCCCTCTCCTCGGTAAGACTCCAACATCCCTGTGAGTATGAGACGAAATTCAGAGTACGAAGACCGACTAGAGGGTCGAGAATTCGAGGCGGAGTCCACCAGCCGTTTGAACAAACGTGGAAAGGAGAGCGCAGTCGATGATCCCATAGCCATCAAGGACGTAAAGGTCTCCTGGACCAACGCCCGTAGCAAAGCCAGCGTACGCTGTTCCTGCGGAGCGAGTTCAACATCGTCTCCAGCGTAAAACCCAGATACCGTCTGAACGGAGTCTATCTGACTGCTCAATAAACTGAACCACATGTCTTCCACCGCTGAATTCGTCAGAATGCCAGCATCTGAATGCTCGCAACATAGACATAAACCAATTTCGCCCAAAGCCTTAAGGTCATCCAACAGTCTCTGGGTCTCTAGTGCATTCTCTGGACGGTTGTGTTCCGAACTGAGGTGTGCGCCAAGGTTCGAAGCTAAAAGCGCACTAACTGTTTTTAATTTTTCGAATGCGCCTGTAGGATTTCCTTGCTTGTTGAGACCCCAAACGACCGCCTCGTTCACGCCATTCTGCTCGCAAATAGCGATGACACTGTCCCATTCTAAAAACCTATCATCGAGATTGCTGAGACACCGAATGACACCGGGAGTGTCGTAATTGCACAGCAATCGCACATAAAGTTCTATCGAAGATTGGTCAAGGTTCCGAGATTGGGGGGGCCGACGGATGTCAGGTTCTGCCCAGTCAACCTCATCTGGTAATGCACCAGGTTCCACCAGACAACGTAAGTATGCGAATTGCCTATGAGCTGCATTGCTCCCCATGGATGCCAAAACTTGGCTATGTGAACTTGCAGCATGTTTGTCGATCAGAAAAGCAGTTTCTGTGACGCCTGTGTCCAGCAGCTGTGGAACTGCATCCATGACTGTGGCAAGAACTTCCACAGGCAAGATACCCTTATGGGTGCGTGCTGCAGTGGTCAGTACCTCATCAAGACTCTCGAAAACTTCCGCGGCATCAACGTCTGAGTCACGCAGGTACGTGGATATCAAAGGCCCCCATTTATGCTCATGGCGATGCCAACCCCGTAGGATACGATAGAATCCGGCGTCTTCGAAAAACTTGACAATGCTCTCACTGTCATGAGGCGTATACACAGACAGAAGATATTCGGCTGCAAGCTGACGGTCCTCTCTTGTACTTTGATCGGTATCCACGGCAAGACTGATTAGGATCCCATGTAGCGTGTTAGGGGCCATATATTTGTGGATAGACTGAGAATATTTTGGCACATTGCGTGCAATAAAGATGTTGAGCATTGTTTTGTCAGCTGGTGATAGACTAGGGGAAGATAGGATTTCAAGCAGAATTCTTATGACAACGAGTCGGCTGACGCTTTGTGTTTCGTCATTAAAATAGGCATCCTCAAACGCAATGTCCATGGCGTGCAAGAATGCCTCGGCATCGAACCGCAGGAGAAGCCGGACATACGGATAAGTCGGTTCTACGCCGCCTTCTTCGTCTGTTGTTAAAATAAGTGCTCCGCCATCTCCCGTGGGCCATACATATGAACGCCCGAAGAATAAGAAGGCGTAAACATCTTTTTTGGCCTGAAAAGCTTCATCCAGTGGCATTGGCATCTGGCTGGGATAAGTGAGACCGGACAAGATATCCGTCAAGTACGTGTATATCTTGTAAGCATCTGGTGTTTTACTCTCCAATGACTGAGCGGACGAGAGTGAAATAGAGTCGTCTTTGGAGGGTACGTGACGCAGCCGCTGCCCCCGGCGCTGCTGCTGAATCTGACGGATCAGGTCCAAGAGGTCGACCAGAGGTGTTACGAAGTCGCGCAGTGAACGGGTATATACGTAAATCAGGGCGTCGTAAAGATCATTACTCCGGCACAGTGTGATAGCTTGATTGATGTCTAAGCAGTCTGGGTCAATATGCCAGATTACTCGTTCCGCCTTGTCAAGGTCCCCTCGTTCTTCATGCATAGCAATCAGACATTGTGTAATCCGAGGTGGGATGGATCGGATTAAGCCGTTCAAGACATAAGGCTCCAATCTGCTTAAGAAGATGGGTGCTATTCCGGCATTCTGATAATATTCAAATAGATCCTCGAAGAGAAATTCGAAGTCATCCAGGGCGAGACAAGCGTTGATACACACGGTAACGAGTCCTTCAAAGAGAGAGGTACGGTCGACTCCCCTACCATCGGGTGTGACATGAGTGCCATCTGTCATGCGGTCCTCCGCGAATGCATAGCGGGCAGAAGCGGTCATCAGATCGCGCATCCTTCGACCAAGTAAAGCCCGCAATACCGTGGGATCATCGGGTAACCCCATCTTGTTCCCTGGTGCTGTTCCAAGGTAATAGGCTCGGGTGATGTCGATGGCACTGAGGAAGTCGCCTTCTTCAACAAAAGACAATACTCTATCCGCCCATGTCAACAACGTGCCGACCTTAAGCTCAGAGTGACCCTAGTAATAGATTAGATGACGGGACAGGTGGTAGTACATTAACACCCTACCAGTAAGAAGACCTTGCCTTTAAATACCCTCATGCACTGCGCTATATGAACATGATCCAGACTCTCTTGGGGCTCCGAGTGTGAGGAAAGAGACATGGAATCAAAGGGTACGCGTTCAACCTGTTGAGCACTCCGCACATCCCAAACTTCAAGGTGAGTCACAGTAAGCGCCAAAACTTGCTAGTCAACGCGTTTCAAAATCAGCAAACTCTTCTGTACTTTTTAAAAGCACCTCACATGAATATTCAGCCATTGAAGGGACAGATAATCAACATCCGTTGACCAACGGGCAACTTCTTCAAACTCCACTTTCCCAACCTCAACAACGGTAGTTTTTTCGGGATTTTTGGCACTTCGCACTGTTTGCTTCACTATAGCTTCAGACACTCGCAGTAGATACAACGTCCTATCCCAGCTGTAGGCTAATATGGGTGGTGTGCCCTTAACTGGTGCCTTGCCATTGGAATGTGTTGACGTCGGGACAGTGCCGCTGGTGTCGGAACCAGAGTCGATGCTAGGGAACCATGCCAAGCATCCTCTCCATTTTGAAGAGCCCGAGAGCTCGTTCGCCGCATCCCGATATGTCCGGAACCACGTTCGTGGCGAAGGTTTTAAACCAACTATAACAAGTTTTGCAGAAGTGAGCAAAGCTACAAGGTTGTAACCTTCTGTAGGATGGGCCGAGCTGCCTAGAGGTAGGGAAGTCATCGCAAGGATTGTACTGCCTTTCCGAGGCTTCCATGGACGAGGACGAGCATGATTTGCAGGAGGGTTCTCGCCACCATTGAGACTCGATGGTGAGCTCTTTATGGTCTGAGGAGCTTTATGGAACAATGTTGCACCGCCTACAGGCTCCGGATACTTCCCTAAGATCCGTAAAGTGTCGCTAGCCTCCACAAACAACACTTTCCCTAGACTATGATAAAACGCTAACCCGTTTTCGTCGGCCGACACAATGGCTGTATGACGTGCACCCACGAAGGACACACTCAGAATTCGAGCTCCCTGGATGTGACCTTCCTTGCGGCCAGATGCTACGGCAGCTAAGGAAGTGGGAGGAACAGATCGAACTGAATTTTGAGGACGCGATACATCGAATAAGTTGATGTGCCCCGAAGCATAGCCGACAGCCAGAAAAGTGTGATCACGAGACAGTGAGAGTGCACTCACGGGTCCAACTGATACTGTTAACAGGGGAATTAGACAGGTAGGTGCATAATACAACAGCCGACTCACACGGATCATCAACGCCACAAACACATTTAAGTTGTTGCCTGAAGTCAAAAACAAGCACGCGTCCTCGGTCTGTGCCTACACAGATGAGACCATTGGCAGACAATGCAGTCGGTGAGCCATGAAAGGAACCTAGAACGGAGGTGGCTTTCCGAAAATAAATATGTTGACCAATGTCCCGCAAGGTTGCCCAACGGAAGACTTCACGCGAGGACCCATATGGTTCAGAATTAGCAATTAGGTTGGATATAGACGAGGCACGGGATATGGCAGAGAAGTGGGAAGGCGATGGAGATGCGTTAGGGAAGCTGGACACTGATGAAAAGCGCTTGCTTTGCGGGGACGGAGCAACCGATCGAAGTCGTGATACAGTCGGGTGAATGAAAGGCTTGGATGTTTTAGAAGGTGAACCATTGAGGATGGTTGAAGTATCTTCTGGACGAAACGATGACAGGGGTAGCGATGAGGTCGACGGCGAACGGTCAGACGAGACCTTTACCTACACAAATTCGGTTCAGATTCATACAGTGAACCAAACGATGTGTACGCACGCACCCTCGGAGGATCTTCGTACACGAATGTCTCCTTGTCATCTAATTCCTTTTCAACTTGCAATTCTTCTTCAGTGTCACCGTGCGATGAACGAGCCTCCTCGTCCAAACCTTCCAGAAAACCATTTAGTTGCTCCTTATACGTGGCGGAGGCTTCCTGAGAATCTGTTCCTTGATACAAGAAGTCTTCCTCATCTTCCTCCTCATCCTCACCCCTCAAGACTTCCTCCATTCGGCTAGTGTAGTCGCCTGTGATCAAGTCAAGCTCTTGACCGTTGTTGTCCTCATCCTCGAGGGCGACTGGATATAGCGGTGGGTCATCATTGCCAGTCTCATAGCTATTCGCTGCCGACATCAAGAACCGACTCGCATGGAGGAACCAATGTGAACGGTTGGCGCAGTTTTGCAAGCTTAGCGTGTGTACTTATGTAATTACGAGTAGGTTTTATAAAGTGGCTGGGGACCCAGTCAAGAGGCCAGCGCTACTGACTCCTAACTTCGAACCACCATCGTCTTCCTTGCACCAAACTCTCCTATTCGAACCCCGTCGAAGCAAACAAGTTGGCAAATCATGTCGAATTCAATTTCAAATATAACGAAACGCAAATCTAGTCCTGGCCCCACGTAAGTGTTTAAGGAGAGTCTTTCAAGCCATTGTACCGTTGACGCATGACATGCACTAGCAACGGCCGTCAAACCGTTGGAGATGGGGCACCCTTCCTTGACAGTGTTCTTGCGGTTTGCCATGTTCAGGGCGCCGATGACATCTACTACTACTCAACTACGTTCTCTGGGGGACCTGGGGTGTGTTCCCTTTAGACATCTCATTGATTGTGTGGATCTTTGACGAATTCAAAAGTGGCGGTTTTGACATCCCTCATGAAAAATGCCCTCCTGATGGAGGGTCGTCGGGCTGTGTGACAGGCAGTCCGGCGTCTTCATTTTTCTCTTCTTCTCCCCAATCGACGTCTGGGCGCGCGCGCATCTTTAATCCTAACCGCACTACTCATTTCAACTACCCGCTGACGCCTGAGAGTACTGACAGCGAGTTCACCTCCTCGCTTGAATCCCTTGCTCTCCCCACTGCAGTAACAACTATTCCCATCCCAACCTCCAAGAAATCAACCAGACTTCCCGCTCATAATCTTCTCACCCCGCCATATACACCTGATGAAGTCGATGGCGCAAACAGTTTGGGAAATATCAGTGCCCGGCAGTCCTCTGCAGCGCTTGACTTTCTTACAAGCTTATTTCCTCGGTCTGGTCTCACTGCCTTGCCTCATGCTAGGAGCGTAAGTATAACCTCGCCGGCACTCGAAGCCGTTTGGGAAGGGATAGTTTTGAATTTACCGAATGGTCAACCGACTCTGTACGTGAATGGTAAAGGTGCTGAGCACGTTAAGCTTCGAGAGAGGTAACACCCCGTTTTCTTCGTTTGGTCTGCCGAATTCACAACTTTCGCAGTATTGTTGCGCTACTCGACTTGGCTGAGGAATATCTTGAATGTACTGCCTTTGTTATTGCGCTCGAAAGGTCTTCTCCTGCGCTTGGTACGTTATCTCATATTATGATAACTCACTAACACCAACGCTTTCAAGGCGAACTTTTACATTCACTCATGTATGTTGGTGGAACCGTGGTCACAAAACCACCTTTTGAGGTTGATCCGAGCTATGTTTTGGTGGGGATTGAGATCTAATTGTAACTTAAATGACACCCGGTCCATGTATTGGCATCGTGTTCCCTTTTTTTCTTATGCTTTCAATGCATACATGTCTCCTCTTTAAGGTGCAGGATCGACGTCTGTAAGAGATTTCTCGGGTTATAACGGGTTTGAATATTGTGTTGTTGTAATCACTTCACGGACGTGCGATATTGAGTCTAGTTGGGAGAAGATAGGTGCCGATATTCAGGCTTTGTGTGATAGGTGGCCTTTCGACGTTTTTAAGTGTGTGGGGGCAGCCACCTTCGACGGCACGTTAACTCCGCGGCATTGTGAAAACGCACCAATTTTGAATTGGGCTGTACCGTACAGATATATCCTCTTGATTGTTCCTGATCGTTGGGGGGCTCTGTCTCACTATGCCGTCAGTATTGGGTGCGCTTACGGCTCTGGGCGCAGTTGGCGTTGCAGTCTTCGGAATTTACTATCAACTCCTGCTCAAAGATATCTTGACGGACACTGGGTACTGGAGGACTTCCATCGAACCTTTAAACAACGCTCGTTGTACACAAATTCCGGAGCTACAGGCTTGTGAGAGTGCGTTTGAGTTGTTGTAAGGCGTTTTGGTCCTGTTCCTTACCTTTTTAATTTACAGAAGCTGTCCGCCATCAAGCTTCTGGGGTTCTGTATTTTGCTTGCTCTACTCCAATAGGTCGGGCTGCTTGGGAACCTTCTTTGGGTCACCTCAATGTGGATGCCAGGTCTCTCACAGACTACGTCGCGAAATATGATCCCGCTACCTCAAGAATCACCCGACTTAGACTCAGAGGCTTTCCTTCCTCCGTACCTTTGGCTCTCCATGGTTTTGATGTCGCCCCGTCAGACACAAATCCTGAGGAACTTTTCGTGTACTTGGTCAATCACAGGCCTCCCCCGGAAGACGCAAAGAGGGTTTACGCGGACAGTGTTATTGAAGTCTTCAAAACTAAAATTGGCATCGACGAATTAGTGTATGTTGCCACTGTCGAGGATCCCTCCGTTATAATCACACCAAATGATGTGGTGGGATACGGAGATGGTAGCTTCCATTTCACCAACGACGCCCGCACGAAACTTGGCGTCGTTAGTGTGTCTCTTTCTTTGTTTCGAGAGGCATTCTGACTTTTGCTCCTCAGCTCCGACATTTGGATGTGTTTTTCAGATTACCTAGTGCAAGTGTGGGTTACTGCCACGTTGAATACGGCTGCAAGTTGGCAGCAACAGGTCTTCGGGGAAGCAATGGAATAGCCCGCAGTAGTGATGGGCTTTATTTTGTCACTAACAGCAAATTCGGCGAGGTCTTCGTCCTGGAAAAGCAGGATGATCATTCGCTCGTTGTCACTGATACTGTGCGAACCGGTGAGTATACTTTGTAGCACCGGCAGCTTTTTCTGGCCTAATTCACCAAAATAAAGGCATGGTAATGGATAATATTTCGGTTGATGAGGACGATGTATTTTATATAGCTGGTTTGTCATCGTTATTCTCTTCCGTGTTACATTTGCTGAGCATTTTTCAGCATTTCCAAAGGGCCTGCAGTACTCCCAGGACGCCGCTCATAACCCGTCTATACTCACCGCGTCAGCAGTCTTGCGTTTATCACGCAATAATGGCACCAGTCAGTACTACGGCGAAAACTACAAAGTAGAAAAGGTATGTCCTATTGATATATATATATATATATTACTTTGTATCATGTACTTTCCTGCAGATTTTTCAGGACGATGGCAAGGCTATTCAGGTGGTCACCACCGCGATATGGGACTCCAGACGGAAAACACTATATCTGACTGGTGTGTTCGGGGAGCGTACTCATCCTTGCACACCTCCCTAACAACTCTTTTTCCCAACCAGGTGTTTCCAGTTCTCACGTCGCTGTGTGCAAGATCGACAGTCAATAAATGCTACCCAGCGTCTTCCTGGCAGGTCTACTCAAGGACGGTGGCCGTTGACCATCAGGAAAAGGCACCTGGTAGCTGACCCTATTAATAAGGGAATTCCTCTTGGTCACGATAAACTGAGCATTGCGTGGTTCATGAGATCGTGTGTTATGACAAGGAATTTCAGACAATAAGATCACATGAACATAGAAATGCGCAATTGAGATAGCGTGGTCGCTCCTAGAGAAGGTACCATTTACGAAATGGTTGACCTGTAGACATCCGATTTCCCTTTGGAGAATTAGGGAAAATTACAATTTGGGCAAGCCAAACGCTTGACGCCATGCTCGAGTTGGAGGGGTACTCCATTATTGTTATTAATGCGTTTCTTTTTTCGGGAAGCACCTTTCGAAAACAAACAAAACAAAAAACAAAGGTTGAAGAATAGGTTCTCGTGATGTAGTTTAATTATAAAACCCTATAAATCCGTCGTGAGTGTGGGGTCTCGAAATTAAGTGGAATTCAGCATCATACAATAGCTGGCTGAATACGGGACTTCGATCGGGGCTGACCCAGGTGTGCACTGTATTGACATGTCCTGGATAAGATACCATGTCTCTTGAAATGCGACTAGACTTAAATACTTACCGACGGCGGCGGTTGTCCGCCTATGGTCAGGATCCTGAACACATATTTGGCGAGCGTGCCTTCCCCACTGATCGCTTTCAGCTGGAGCCAATCAACATTGGTTTGGGGGGAAATAGGGGAGGGGATGTCCCCTATTTTGCTGGCAATTACGAATGCATCCGGGTTTCCCTGTTGCGAGGCCGCACGGAAGTCAAATGCGGGCGATATGCCGGATTTCCCGGGCGTGGGGTTAGTGACGAAATAGTGATTACCGAGAACCAGAGGACTGTATCCGAGAGCGGCGCGCATCGAGGCCTGAGTTTCTTCAGTGGACAAGGACGCTCCGTTGTAGGCCGATTGAAGTGCGTCAAAGAGGCATGACGCATCGAACAATACCGCAACGGCACCGATGGAGCTGTGGGCAGGGAATGAGCACTCCAGCATCAAGATACAATGAAACTCACGTGTATACGCCTGCGGTACTGCAAGTATAATTTTGCGTGCCAAAGCCGGCCTGGTGAGAAAAATGTCAGACGATGTTGTTCTCAGAGCTCTGTATAAAGGAGAGGTACAGCAATGTATTCTGGATTGGCGTCGCTGGGAACGGTCAGGTTTGTTTGTCCAGCAGGAAGCGGAATTTTGTCTTGGGAAACATCACAGCCTGTGAGTGGGTAGGAACAGGCAACAGTGACAAGTGAGAGCAGGAATGCAGAGAAAAAAGATAGAGAGCCGGAAGTATGCATAATGGAGATATGGAGGGGTAATGCAGACCGCCCCGAAACCTTTATACTGTACCGTATGGCTAACGCTCGTTCGAGGTGATCAAATATGTCGACGAAGGGTGTCATAATACATACGATCTCAGTACGAGAACCCGATCTGATGTCAAAGAACTTTAGCTGGTGTCTCATTTTGCAAAAAAAAAGAGTTAGATGACCACAACTGAAAGACCATATATGTCGGACATCCGGATCCATGCCAACTGAATGTCGTGCCTAATAATTTAATTTAGTTTGCTATCCAGCCGGATGACCGACATATATATTGGGATCCGTTATTATGTGGCAATGGCGTCAAGTACTGCGGTTGAATCGGGAAGGCGTCTCAAGCACTGGGCATGACAATGATTAGCAGATTTAGGAAAAGTCGATTTCCGACGACGCGCAGGGCAGACTGCCCCAAACCTTTATACCGTAACGCATGGCTAACGCTCGTTCGGGATGATCAAATATAGATCGAGGGGGAGTTTCATACCGGTAGATTGAACCGATGCATCTATGCATACAATCTCAGTACGAGAACCCATCCTGATAACGGAGAACTTTAGCTGGTATCTCACTTCCCAACACTATTAGAAGATGGCCTCGACTGGAACACAACATATGTTGGACATCCGGATTTAAGCCAACTAAAAGACGTTCCAATAATGTAATTCAGCTTACTATCCGGCCGGATGACCAACATATACATTTTTGGAATCCATTTTTTTAATATTGCAGTGGCGGCGTCAAGTGCTGCAGTTGAGTCCCGGAGGCGCTTCAAAGGTTGAGCGTGACTATGATTAGGAGACCTAAGAAAAGTCAATATCTGACCACGAGCATAGGAGGGCAACGGGAGCACACCCGATTTCCTTTTGGGGAATCAAGGGACCACCAATTGTGAAGTTATGTGAAAACAATTTGTCCGCAGCTTTGTCAAGTGAGAGTAGAGAGCCGGAGTATGCATGACGCAGATGCGGAAGGGTAACACGGGCAGACCGCCCCAAACCTTTGTATCATAACGCATGACTAACGCTCGTTCAGGAAGATCAAATATAGATCAGCCAAGGGTTTCATACCGGCAGACACCGATGCATCTATGCATACGATCTCAGCGAGAACACACTTTGATAGGGAAAAGCTGGTGTCTTACTTAAAAAATGTTAGAAGAACAATATATGTTGAACATCCGGACTTAAGCCAACTGAATGTGCCTAATAGTTTGATTCAGTTTGCTATCTGGCCGGATGACCAACATATATATTGGGTTCCGTTATTATGTGGCAGCGTCAAGTACTCCGATTGAATCGGGAAGGCGCCTGAAGCACCATGATTAGCGGATTAGGAAAAGTCAATTTCAGACGACGAGCATAGGAAGGCAATAGAAGCACACTCCTTTTGGGGAATTAAGGGGCCACCATTGAAGATATGTGAAAATAACTTTGAGCAATACTTCCTTATATACAATATTGCTTGTTTTTCTCCTAAAAGAACATGAACCCTACTCCAATTAGCTTCCATAGATATTGCAAATCTATCCTCGCTGTGCCTAATGTTCCTGGGGGTTGTTGATGGTCCTTAGAGATGTCAGTCACATAGGAAATTGCCACCAATGGAGCTCAAATGGCAACTGCTGTTGTTGAGACTGATCTTGGGGATAAAAACAGTCTCCCTAGCAAAAGGTCTAAATTTGATCCTTAATACCTTATTGGTCATCTTTGTGAGAATATAAGGATACTGAAATACTATCTCAGTCTGTTGGAAAAGAGCTCAAATTAGAAGTAGCTAACTAACTTAAATACTATCTAAAAGAATAGTTAACAATTGTATGAAATATGGAAATAAGCTTGGACTCATACCCCAGTCTGTTGGAAAAGAGCTGAGGTCACAGAGTCACATGATCTCCAGCTTCTACATTCTTTTTATGTCCCCTCATCTTATCCACTCAGTGTAAGGGCAACCTCAACTGGACCTGGGGCAGGCCTACTGTAGGGGATACTACCCTGTTAGTGTCCTGCCTGGGCCTGCAAGGGGACTCTAAGCCCAAACTACCCACAGGGACTCACACTAGGCTGGTAAGGGAAATCCAAAGTTATATAAGAGATCAAATGGTAACTACAACAGCAAGGAGCATACCTGGTAAGGGAAATCCAAAGAGAAAAGGGTGAGGGTTCCCTTACCTAAGCGACTAATTATATAGTTACTGGCAATCAAACAAAGGCAAACACAAAGGCAAAACTAGTGCTAGAGAAAGATAGAAAAGGGAAGGCAGAGAACCCAACACAGGGGATAGGATAAATCTAATATGAGGGGATATGGGGAAAAGTGTCACAATCATAATCTTATCCTTTACACTCCCACATATCTCTGTTTGAAGAAAACCTTCTGAATGGTCGTTTCCAAATGCTGAAGCAACATCACCTTGATCCCATCACTTTCTCTAACAACCTTCTTATCCATCAATTTTCCTGAATTGCTCCATTAATGTATAGTGAAACAATCACTGGTCAGGCCCAATCATAATCTTTTTAGAAAGAACCACCCTGACTATCCCCATCACTATGTTGGTTTATGTTTGCATAGTACATTGTTGTGGACGCTTTGGTCATGTAGGCTCCACTTGTATCTACGTGGCTAGTTCTTGCTATACATCCGCCGTCAGTGTCTGTGTCCGTGTACGTGTCTGTGTTTGAGACTTTCTGAGTCTCCACTCTTTCTCTATAACATCTAACACACTATCCTATCTTTCACAATGAACTTATTGATTGAGTCATTCATATTCCATCAAAAGCTTGTGATGACATGCCATATCATCAGGCTCCATGATATGAACGTTCTAGACTCTAAGGATCATTCTCCAAAGGATTTGCACATGGTTATCCCTACCCAAAGAGCCATGTGATTTGGAAACATGTTTCAGGAGCTGTTGTTGGTCTGTTAATCCTTTTCTTCATTCACAATTTTCCTACCCCCCTTGTTCTTTATTCTCTATGGCCTTTAATTAGTATACATGTACCTTAGCTACTTTCTGACCCTCACGGACTCTTTCCCATCCACTCCTCCTTCTGAACTGTTTGTTATATAGTCAGAGCATTTGCATGTATATTCCCTAGTTCAATTATTGTACAGTATGTCTACTTGATTGTTTCACTCAAACTTGCCAACTTGTTGTGAACTACCTTGAACAACAGCCTCTCACAAACCTCACATTTGAGTGAGTACTAACTTTCTTTATATTAGTTTAAACACACTTTGAAAGAATGTGAGATCATTCGCTGTGGTCAACATGGACTGCAAAGTTCATTCAATCCACGAGATAGAATCCCTTTGGAATATCTATCTCTTCAGAACTATGTACCATTTCGCAAACATTCCATAAGCCACTTGCTTTTACTGTAGGATTTCCATTCACTTTTGAATACCATTCTATTACTATTGGAAACACTTCCGAATGATACCACTAACCCTACATTCATCTACAACTTGTATCATTGATAATTGAATTCTGACAAAAAGGAGGAAAAGGAAGGGGGAAAGGGAGAAAAATGGAAGAAATAGGTTGTCTCCTGACACTCAGTCCACAACAGATTTAGTATATATAAGCCCCTTAGTTTGGTTCTGTGCTTTACCTTGCAGTTTCTCACCAGTGCACTTGATAGGTACATAGTTCATTGTCAGAATTCAATTATCAAAGATAAATGTTATAGATGAATGTATTGTTAGTAAGAACGTTCGAAAATGTTTCCATATGAATAGAATGGTATTCAAAAGTGAATAGGAATCCTACAGTAAAAGTGAATGACTTTCGGAATGTTTGCAAAGAGGTGCATAGTTCCAAAGAGATAGATATTCCGAAAGGATTCTATCTTGTGGATCGGATGAACCGTTTAGTTCATGCTGATCACAGCCAATGAGATTACATTCTTTCAAAGTGTAATCAAACCCAAATTGATAAGTTTTATAGGACTTATTTCGAAGTGAAGTTGTTCTTCAAGATTGTTCACGACAAATTGTTAAGCCAAATAGATCAATCAAGTAGACGTGCAATAATTGAACTGGAGAACATACATGCGAATGTGCTACTTATATACTGGAACGTTCGGAGGCAAGGGCGAATGGGGAGTAGTCTGTTGGGGATTGGAAAGTAGCTAAGGTACATGTATGCTAATTAATGACCATAGAAAAGAGAGAACAAAGGTTGGGTGAAAATTGTGAATAAGAAAAAGATTTAATGAACTAGAAATAAGTCCTGAAACCTGTTTCTGAATTGTATGTTGTTTCGGGTAGACGAACTCTTGTTTCACTTCCTTAAACAATGACCCTGAGTGTCGGAGATGAACGCATCAACATATTGAATTGTATGTCTTGTCACCATAAGCTTTTAGAAGCATAGAATTGACCCTGATATTGAGTTCCTAGAAATAGATGGGGATAGTGATGGGGATAGTGTAGATGCTTCTTTTCTGAGGAAAGGCTAATAACAGAACCTGATCTCTTGGTTGGATCCTTGTGATGTTGCTAGGACAATTCAGGGTGTTGAGGGTGATGGAATGTTGAATGGTTCATGTGTGACAAGTTTGGCAACGATTCAGGTTTCGAAGAATCGATTTGGAAGAATGATGTTCGGGTGGTTTGGAAGGCGGAGTAGAACACAAATCATGATCATGACATTCATACATTCACCTCAGTTTTGTTATGATCATGATTTGTCCCTTATCATATGGCAACATTTGGATGCAACCAAACAGCAATTCCTAAATGCCCAGTAGCATCAGTCAATAAGTATGACAAAGGCAAAGGCAAAGCAAAACCTGTTCTCCAGAGGCTTCTAAGAATCATACTATGGATCAAAGACTTCAGAGTAATACTTCACCTGAGAGATGTCAGAATTCAAATATCAGTGATAAAAGTTGTGGATGAATGTCGTGTTAGTGTTATTATTTATCTATCTACCGCGTGAGCATTACATTACATAATCTACTGATGCATCAGAGGCGCCACCTGTAAGGGCAACCCTCCTAGCGCCCGTAGGTACCTAGTAGAGGGGAAATCCAAAGATATATATATGTGTAAGAAAATACAGTGAAGGAACTCTCACCTAGTAGAGGGGAAATCCAAAGAGAAAAGTCTAGGGATCCCCACTACTAGTGAAAAAAACTATATACGACTACCTAACGCCCAACCAGGGGCACTCCTACGTGCTGTCAATCCTGCCCGACTTCTATCCCCATAAGGCACTTCGACCCTGACGAAGGTCGGATGTCGGGCCAAAGGTTCGGATCGAATACTCGAGTTCTACCCTGAGGTTGGCTGAGGTCTCGGGTGGTCCGAGGTTTTGGACTAGAGGCCCGAGCCTTCGGGTATGTGTTTGGAGGCTTCGGGTCAAGGACCCGAGGCTTCGGACCAAGGTTCCCACGCCTCGGACTTGTGCTTCGCATGTGTAGGGGCCTTGGAGATGGAGGGCTTGGTGAAAACAGGTTGTCCCCTGACATCAGCCCCCTCCGAGAGTGCTGCATCCTCGAAGCACATGCTATAATGGTGTCGAATGCTGTTGAGCGAACCCTCCGAGGTGCTCCGGAGTGTGCTTGATAGAACTCTCGGATTTTGTCTGGGGCCGAGACATCTGCTTCTGAAACCCAAGTGTTCTCCTCATACCCATACCCTTCCCATTTGATCAGGAACTGTAGTTGGCCTCTGTGGAATCGACTGTCAAGGATCCATTCCACTGTGTAGTGCTCGGCCCCATCTACAATTTTGGGTGGGGGTGGTGGCTTGGACTTCCGACCAGGGATAGGGTCTTCGGGCGCTGGAAGGAGTTTGACAATGTTGAACACTGGGTGTAGTTGAGCCATTGATCGTGGTAATTGGAGGTGATACGCGTTGCGTCCAACCCTCCATTGGACGACATACCGCCCAAGGTAGCGGTGTGCAAGTTTTGGGGACGGTCGGGTCGTCTGAATGTCCAAAGCGTCCAGAAACACCCAGTCGCCCACCTTGTATTCCAGAGCCAGGGTTCGGCGTTGGTTGTAGTACCGAGCCATGTCATCCTTTGCCTTGGCTAACGCTGACTTAGCTTCCTCTAATGATTTCTCCATTCGGTCTTTGAACTCGTTCACTGTCTCCATGTGGGATTCGGGCTGTCTCGGTTCAAATCCCATGCGAGGATGTCAGCCTGTGTCCAACATGAAAGGTGTCTCTTGGGTCGCAGAGTGTACATGGTTGTTGTATTGAAACTCTGCGAGTGGGAGGAGTTCGTCCCAATCATCCTGGCGCTCATCAACGAAGATCCGAAGGTACTGCTCTAATTCCTGGTTGATACATTTGGTCTGCCCATCAGCCTGTGGGTGGTAAGCTGTAGTGGCTGTGAGTTTGATACCGAGTAGTCGGTAAAGTTGTCGCGTGAACTCCGAGACGAATTGCTGGCCTCAGTCAGAGACAATCTGTCTCGGTAGTCCATGCAGCTTCCAGACATGCATGAGATAGAGTCGAGCGGCTCCTAATGCGGTGACCGTAGTGTTGGTCGGAAGGAAATGGGCTTGTTTGCTCACCGAGTCTACCACATTCATGACCGCATTGAACCCTCGGGACTCCGGGAGTTTGACAATGAAGTCGACACTAATCGTGTCCCATCGGTGCTCAGGGATTGGTAGAGGCTGTAGCTCACCCATTGGTGCACTCCTTTGTGGCTTAGTGCGAAGGCATAGATCACAGGTCTTCACATACTGTCCAATGTACCTGGACATCTGTGGCCACCAGTAGTTCCGAGACACAAGTTCTAATGTCTTCCATCTCCCTGCGTGCCCAGCTACTCGGGTATCATGGTGTTGGAACACAATACGTCGCCGAAGTTCGGGGTCATTTGGTACGTAGGCTTTCCCCCGAAACAGTAGTAGGCCGTTGTCACGATCATGATTTACGATTTGTTCCTCCGTCCGAACCATCCGAACCATTCGAACCATTCGAACATCACATTTCCGAAACAACTCTTCGGAACCCGCTTCATTGGCAGACTTGCCACACCTACAACCCCCCAACACCTCGTCACCCATAACACCTTGAATCATCCTAGCAACATCACAAGGATTCAATCAAGAAACCAAATTCTATTATTGGCCTTCCCTCAGAAAAGAAGCACCTACACTATCCCCATCACTATCCCCATCTATTTCTAGGAACTCAATAGAAGGGTCGATTCTATGCTTCTAAAAGCTTATGGAAACAATACATACGATTCCACATATGGACGAGTTCATCCCCGTCACTCAGGACCGTTGTTTAAAGAGGTGAAACAAGGGTTCGTTTATCCGAAACGACATACGGTTCGGAAACAGGTTTCAGGGTGTGTTTCTAGTTCGTTGAACCCCTTTCCCATCCACAAGTTTCATCCCATTCTTGTTCTCTATTCATTATGGTCATTAAATAGAATACATGTACTTTAGCTACTTTTCCGATCCTTCACGGACTACTCCCCATTCGCCTTTGCCTCCGAACATCCCAGTATATAAGTAGCACATTCACATGTATGTTCTTTAGTTCAATTATCGCACGTCTGCTTGATTGATCTACTCAACTTAACAATTCGTCGTGAACAATCAAAAAGAGTAACTTCATTTCGAAGTAAGTTCTATAAAACTTATCATTTTAAATTCGATTATACTTTGAAAGAATGTAATCATATTGGGTGTGATCAGTGTGAACCATATAGTTCATCCGATCCACGAGATAGAATCCTTTCGGAATATCTATCTCTTCGGAACCATGCACTTCTTCGCAAACGTTCCGAAAGCCCTTCGCTTTTTCTGTAGGATTATCTTTCATTTTCAAACATTATTTTCCTCATGAGGAAACCTTCTCAATGTTATTGCTAACAATCTATTTGTTCATAACATTCAACTTTAATAATTGGATTCTGACAGCCGTCTTGTTCGGACCACTCCGAGGCTCTTACTGTGCGTGAGTGTCCTTTCCGAAGCTCCGAGATAGCCTTGGTCACTGACTCCTCCTTGTCCCCATCTTGGGTCATCCTTCGGATATCCCGAAGAATGTCTCGTTCTTCACCTATAGCAGCAAGTCCTTCAAGGGCCCAAATGGCAAAAAGTTCAGGTCGGAGTAACATTCGGTCCTCGTTGTCGTTCGCTCCAGATCCGTGGTCAGGCCTTCGGGACAAGGCATCGGTTTTCCCCATAGTTCGGCCAGGCCTATGGTGGAGCGTGAAGTCAAAACAAGATAGGTATAGCGACCATCGAGCTTGTCTTCGGTTGAGCTTCTTTGAGGTTCGGAAGTACTCTAAATTCTTATGATCTGTCCAGATCTCGAATTTGAGTTGTGCTCCTTCCAGGAGGTGCCTGTCAGAATCCGAATAACAGTGATAAATGTTGTGGATGAGTGTTGTGTTAGTAAAGGTATTTGGAAATGTTCTTAATGATAACCGAATGGGTTTGGAAAGTGAATAGAAATCCTACAGTAAAAGCAAATGACTTCGGAACGTCTGCGAATGAAGTGCATAGTTCCGAAGAGACAGAGGTTCCGAAAGGATTCTATCTCGTGGATCGAATGAACCTTGCAGTTCATGTCGATCACAGCCAATGATCTTACATTCCTTGAAGTGGATTCAACTAATAAAAGTGGAATTGGAGTGCTTACTCAAAAAATATGAAGTTGTTGTTGAAGGTAAGTTGGATCTGAGTTGACAAGTGTGAGTAGAAGAATCAAGTTGACATACGATAATTGAACTAGGGAATGTACATGCGAATGTGCTAGTTATATACTGAACCATTTGGAAGAAAGAGCGAATGGGAATGAGTCTGTGATGGTTAGAAAGTGGCCAAGGTACATGTATACTAATTAAAGGCCATAGGAAACAAAGAACAAGGGTGGTAGGAAAATTGTGAATGAAGAAAAAGATTAACGGACCAACAATAACTCTTGAAACATGTTTCCGAATCGCATGGCTCTTTGGGTAGAGCTAACCGTCCCTAAATCCTTCGGAGGGTCATCCTGAGGGTCTAGAACATTCATATCATAGAACATGATGATATGGAATGTCCTCGCAAGTTTCCACCCAATAGAAATAACTCAATCAATGAGTTCATTGGAAAAGATGGGGATAGTGATGGGGATAGTCAGGGTGCTTCTTTTCCAGAAAAGATTATGATCGGACCTGATCATTGATCGTTTCACTAAACACTTCATGGAGTGATTCCTGAACTGGATTGGGTGACCGGATCAAATGTATGTGAAGCATTGATGCAAGGGTGATTCAGAATTTGGAAGATCCATTCGGAAGGATTGGTTCGGAAGGACAAAGATATAGATGAGGTGTCCATATTGTGATCGTGACAGTGCCGCCATTCCTCTAAGGCTCGGATTATGGCCAACATCTCTTTGTCATGAATCTCATAGTTCCACTCCACTGGACTAAGACTTTTGGATAGAAAGGCTATGGGGTGCCACCTGTCACCCTCGGATTGTTGAGAGATGACCGCTCCTGTTGCGAAGTCTGAAGAATCAGCCTCCACTTGGTACATCCGGGTGTCATCTGGGAACACCAGGACCGGGGCCGAGGTGACGAGTTCCTTGAGTTTGCGAAATGCCATGTCTTCGGGTTCATCCCACTTCCAGGTATCCCCCTTCTTTGTCAGATCAAAGAGGGCTCAGGCGTGGTGTGAGAAATCCTTGATGAACCTTCGGTAGAAATTCGCAAATCCGAGGAAGGCCTGCACCTCCTTTCGGGTCTTCGGAGTTGGCCAATCTGTAACTCCCTTAACCTTAACTGGATCCATCTCGGCATGTCCTTCGGAGATGATGAGTCCGAGGTATTCGATGGACGTAAGTTCGAACTCGCACTTCTCGGGTCGGAGACAGAGCCCATGCTCTCGGAGTCTCTCCATCACTCTTCGGACTACCATCCTGTGCTCAGAGATAGTCTTGGAGAAGATGAGAATGTCATCCAAGTACACACAAACTACCCCTTCCATGATGAGGTCTTGGAAGATGTCATTCATCATTGTTTGGAAGGTGGCTGGGCTATTGGTCAGTCCAAAGAACATCACCTGAGGTTCAAACAGGCCTCGGTTGGTTCGGAAGGCTGCCTTCCACTCGTCCCCTTCTCGGATCCGGACATTATTATACCCCCACCGAACATCAAGTTTGGTGAAGTACTTGGCGCCTCGGAGTTGGTTGATAAGCTCGGGGATGAGAGGGATCGGGTATCAGTTTTTGACCATCATAGCGTTTAGGGCTCAGTAGTCCTGTACAAGCCTGAGTGTTCCATCCTTCTTTTTGATAAAGAAGACCGGCGAGGCCATCGGGGATTTCGACGGTCGGATCTTGCCCGAGCGAAGGTTCTCTTTCAAGAATTCGTCCAGTTGCATCTGTTCATTGGGAGATAGGGGGTACACCTTGCAATTAGAGGGCTTCGCACCCAGCTCTAGCTCAATGGCATGGTCCCAGATCTGTTGCCCTGGCAGGGTGTCAAAGGAGTCCTTGGAGAAGACATCTTCGAAGTCTCGGAGGTACTCGGGGATTTCGGACGAGGCCTGATGGTGTTCGTGATGAGCCTCGGCTAGCCTCTGAGACGTAGTTTGAGTAGCTCGGATCTCATGAAGGGCCAGGTCAAGTGGAACACAGAGCAGTCGGTCACCTTGTGAGAGTCGATCACCTGGCCCTAACTCGGGAATGAGGTCCGAAACTTCGGACTCGGAGTCCGAGACCTCGGTCCAATGATCCGAGACTTCGGGCTCAGCACCCGAGTCTTCGGACTCTTTGACGGTGAAGTCAGGCATCGGTCCCGCTCGGCAAGCTCGGATCCTGCATTCTGCTCTCCAGGCTTCTTTTTGTTCCTTCTTAACTTCAGTCCGGCACATATGGCACTTGTCTGGGCATCGGCTCATGGTAATCTTTTGAGTCTGCCAGTTAATCTCCGGGTTATGCTCAGCCAGCCAAGTGTACCCGAGCAGCAGGTCTTGCCTCCTGAGGTTGGTGACTGCAAACGACGTTTGTTCCGAATGACCATCTACTCGGAGGATTGCATCTACTATCTCTGTTATAGCACCAGCATCATTGGGGGACCCATCCACATTATATACTGGAATGGGGCATTGGAGTATCCGAGTCGTGATTCGGTTACGTTCCACGTAGCTTTGGCTTATGAACAGCCCAGTCGCTCCGCTGTCTATGAGTGCCGGAGCCGACATCACTTCGCCCATGTCAGTGGTCTGAATCTCCACTTTGACCGAGAGGGATTTTGGGTTGGCAGTGGAGGCGACGACATACTTCTTAGGGAGTTGCCTCTTCCACCGTTGGCGAGGAGGGGGGAGGGTTTCTTTGGGTACGGCTGCGACGGATTCTTTCGTCTGTGAGGTGGGGGAGTTTACTTCACCCTCAATTTCAAGACGGGAGAATCTATTATGTACAGGCAGTGGGGGTGTACTATTCACCCACTGCGGCCTCCAAAATCCTCTAAGGAATCTGCCTCTGGGTTCTCCTCGGGTCTCGGTTCAGTCTCGGGGTCCATGGTCTCAGATACGTCTGCCAGCGCTAACAACTCTGGTAGGAGTTCCAGCTTTTCTTCCGTTGTCATGGTTTGGACATTGTAGCTTTGAGGGCAGTCTCTGGAGTAGTGACCCATTTGACGGCATCGATAGCAGGTAACCGATGGGTCGCTTCGGTTCCTTGTCCGATCTATATCCATAGGCATCGGACCATCTTTCAATTGGGCTGAAACAACTTTCGGTGCTTCGTAGGGTGCCTTCGGGATGCTCCGGGGTTGAGCCGAGATGTCAGGCAAATTGAAGTAAGGCCTTCCTAAGCTCGAAGTGGACTTCGGAGGTGCCGTTCAGGCATTGACCTTTGCTGTACTTTGGTTGGATTCCATAAAGGCCTCGTTTGCCTCTCAGTTCCAAGCTACCCTCCGAGCTGCTTGGAACCATTTCTCGGGCTCGTCAATGTCTGGCATTTGATCTCTGAGTGTAGCTACTCGGTTCTGGATCGCAGGGTCGAGGCCCTTGCGAAACTTGATCACGATGATTTTGTTGTCCGAGTATTCAGCCATCTCGATCAACTCCGAGAATCGGTCTATGTAGTCTTCGACCGAGTCTTTCCCTTGGTACCAATTTGTGCCTTCTAGTTTTGTAAGTGCCGAGACTTGTTCATTCCTCGGACAGAAGTTTTCCTCGAAATCTTGCTCGAAGTTATTCCAATCCGAGTACTTCGCCCTTTGAGTCCTACGTTTGGTTCGCATCACTTCGTTCGAAAAATGAGCGGCTCGGCCAGTTTTGAAGAAGGAAAGGGCCCAGTGGATCCGGAGTTGGTCATTTGGAAAGTCCCCCTTGCAGATCTGAAAATAGAGCCTGCAGGAGTTGAGGAATGCGTGGCCATTGTTTCGGTCTCCATCGAAGTCCGAAGGAAGGGCCGGTCTTAGCTGCCTTCCTGTCGTACCAAGGTTCGGTTCTTCGGGTCTATCCCACGAGTCCATCTTCGGCCTTGGGTCAGGTTCGGGACTCATTGTTAAGAACTAGATCTTAGCAGAGGCAAAGTGAGGGTTGGGACTCAATATAGAGTCGACCGAGGTTCGGGGTTGGGGGGCCGAGGGGGGCCGAGGCTCGGCAAACGGGTCGAGTGGGACTTGGCTTCAGCTTATGTGCTGTGCCAGCTCAGAGTCCTGTCCCATATTTCAGACGAGGCCCGAGGTCACCCGAAGTTCGGGCGTGACCTTAACGAAGGGAACAAAGGAGCGTAGAGATTAAGCAAGGTGTATTGGGGTATCTTAGTTGATATCAGAACTGGTTATCATGTACATGAATGAGCGAATTATATATGAGAGGGTTCGGGGATCGGTGACCGAATGACCGAGGTCAGGGTCATAAGTTATGAGGGGAAGAGATCAAACGGGAGGTAGAAATAGATGAAACGTGATGGTTGGGGATTGGGGCCCGGAGGCCCGAGGTTTCAGTCGGGTTCTGACACTCATTGCGACATTTCGCAGGTCAATTTCCAATTTGGCCAGGATTGATTTTAATGCTAGTTGAATGGCATCGGTCTTCATTCGGTTCGCTGACAACTCCTCTTCCACAGCTCGGAGATGGTCTTCTCACATATCCATCTCAAGTAGGGAAGGAGGGTCCATTCGGCGTTCGGAATTGGGTGTTCCGATGATAGAGGAGGGGTAATCAGGTGCAGTACGTACGGGAGAGGTTGCGTCCTCTGAGTCGCTGTCCTCGATTCCATAGTTACCTATTTTGGTAATTGCACTCTTACCACCGGTCCTTCTCTGGAGACTTTTCTACTGTATGGGCAACCCTCCTAGTGCCCGTAGGTACCTAGTAGAGGGGAAATCCAAAGATATATATGTGTGTAAGAAAATACAGGGAAGGAACCCTCACCTAGTAGAGGGGAAATCCAAAGAGAAAAGTCTAGAGATCCCCACTACTAGTGAAAAAACTATATACGACTACCTAACGCCCAACCAGGGGCACTCCTACGCACTGTCAACCCTGCCCGACTTCTATCCCCATAAGGCACTTTGACCCTGACGAAGGTCGGATGTCGGGCCGTAGGGTCGGATCGAATACTCGAGTTCTACCCCAAGGTTGGCTGAGGTCTCGGGTGGTCCGAGGTTTTGGACTAGAGGCCCGAGCCTTCGGGTATGTGTTTGGAGGCTTCGGGTCAAGGACCTGAGGCTTCGGACCAAGGTTCCCACGCCTCGGACTTGTGCTTCGCATGTGTAGGGGCCTTGGAGATGGAGGGCTTGGTGAAAACAGGTTGTCCCCTGACACCACCTAGAATAAAAACACAAAAACAACATAAAAACATTATTAATATCAACTCAAAGCCTCAGGCTTTAGAGTATACTTTGTTTACATTTTCAGGGTCATTCAGCGATTGATCCCCGAGGCTATGCAAAGACGAACATGCGCATATATGCGCTTCGGACATGAACAGGCTCAAATAGCCACCAATCGAGCCCCACATGGCTCTGAAACACTTCCAAACGTATAAACGACAACACATTTACTATTTCAACTCACCCCTATCGTCACCAATCCCCGAATGAAGCCGATTGCTTCGATTTCATTTAAACAAGCGCCCGGTGCTTCAAAATGGAGTTTCACAATTTTTCTTTATCTTTTTTCTTGTTCTTTTGATTGAGTATGTTAGTTAATTACATGATCTATAATTCCCATAGCATCCAGATTGGTTTCAGATGCTTCAGACAATTCCTAGTACATTTTTGTGCATTCCTCCCCTCATGTAGACTGCAACCCCAGCACCGCTCCATTGCCCCATTATTCTTCTTGGAAACACAAAGGACAATTATTAGCTAGCTTTTCCTATAAGTACACTTGTAATTCTCGTCAGAATCTAAGGCAGTATAACCTCCACAAGTCTGATATATTCTCCATCTCTTTGCTTGATATTGTCACGATCATGATTTACGATTTGTTCCTCCGTCCGAACCGTCCGAACCATTCGAACCTTCCGAACATCACATTTCCGAAACCACTCTTCGGAATCCACTTCATCGGCAGACTTGTCACACCTACAACCCCCCAACACCCCGTCACCCATAACACCTTGAATCATCCTAGCAACATCACAAGGACCCAATCAAGAAACCAGATTCTATTATTGGCCTTCCCTCAGAAAAGAAGCACCTACACTATCCCCATCACTATCCCCATCTATTTCTAGGAACTCAATAGAAGGGTCGATTCTATGCTTCTAAAAGCTTATGGAAACAATACATACGATTCCACATGTGGACGAGTTCATCCCCGTCACTCAGGACCGTCGTTCAAAGAGGTGAAACAAGGGTTCGTTTATCCAAAACGACATACGGTTCGGAAACAGGTTTCAGGGTGTGTTTCTAGTTCGTTGAACCCCTTTCCCATCCACAAGTTTCATCCCATTCTTGTTCTCCATTCATTATGGTCATTAAATAGAATACATGTACTTTAGCTACTTTTCCGGTCCTTAACAGATTACTCCCCATTCGCCTTTGCCTCCGAACGTCCCAGTATATAAGTAGCACATTCGCATGTATGTTCTTTAGTTCAATTATCACACGTCTGCTTGATTGATCTACTCAACTTAACAATTTGTCGTGAACAATCAGAAAGAGTAACTTCATTTCAAAGTAAGTTCTACAAAACCCATCACTTTAAATTTGATCATACTTCGAAAGAATGTAATCACATTGGGTGTGATCGGCGTGAACCATACGGTTCATCCGATCCACGAGATAGAATCCTTTCGGAATATCTATCTCTTTGGAACCATGCACTTCTTCGCAAAATGTTCCGAAAGCCCTTCACTTTTTCTGTAGGATTAGCTTTCGTTTTCGAACACCATTTTCCTCATGTGGAAACCTTCTCAATGTTATTGCTAACAATATATTTGTTCATAACATTTAACTTTGATAATTGGATTCTGACAGATATCTCTACAATGCTTGCACTGTTAACGAATCATCACCGGCTGTTCGTCATCAATTCAAGTGATCTATTGGACCCAACAGTCATCCCAAAACTGTTAAGTTACTGTTATCTTTCTATCTACAAGTCCACATCACTGTATGTGAACTTTAAGTGCTGATACTTTGCTCCCGCATCAGTGCATCCCCCTGTCACGATCACAATATGGACACCTTGTCTATATCATTGTCCTTCCAAACCAATCCTTCCAAATGGATCTTCCAAATCC
>QMFG01004064.1:36676-49337 GCA_003314545.1 Ramaria sp. MG151
CCAGGTCCGATCATAATCTTTTCTGGAAGAGAAGCACCCTGACTATCCCCATCACTATCCCCATCTTTTCCAATGAACTCATTGATTGAGTTATTTCTATTGTGTGGAAGCTTGCGGTGACATTCCATATCACCATACTCTATGATATGAATGTTCTAGGCCCTCAGGATCACCCTCCGAAGGATTTAGGGACAGTTAGTTCTACCCAAAGAGCCATGCGATTCAGAAACATGTTTCAAGAGTTATTGTTGGTCCGTTAATCTTTTTCTTCATTTACAATTTTCCTACCACCCTTGTTCTTTGTTTCCTATGGCCTTTAATTAGTATACATGTACCTTAGCTACTTTCCGACCCTCACGGACTCTTTCCCATTTGCTCTTCCTTCCGAATGGTTCAGTATATAGCTAGCACATTCGCATGTATATTCCCTAGTTCAATTATTGTATGTCAACTTGATTTCTCTACTCATACTTGCCAACTTGTCCTCAAACAACAACCTCATATTTGAGTAAGCACTCCAATTCTACTTTTATTAGTTTAACCCACTTCAAAGAATGTGAGATCACTGGCGGTGATCGACATGGACTGCAAAGTTCATTCGATCTACGAGATAGAATCCTTTCAGAACCTCTATCTCTTCAGAACTATGCATTTTGTTCGCAAACATTCCGAAAGCCATTTGCTTTTACTGTAGGATTTATATTCACTTTTGAAAACTATTCTATTATCATTAGGAACATTTCCGAACACATTTACTAACACAACATTCATCTACAACCTTTACCACTGTTATGCGGATTCTGACACTCCCACGCTAGAATACATCTCTCACTCAGATTATCTAACAGGCACTTAAAGCTCACCTCAAGAGAAATCAGAATAAAATCAATTATCACTCAAACAAAATACAAAACAAATAAAACAAATATTCCATTTCTTTTTCTTATTAGTTAGTAATACTGTTTGGAAATGTTTCTAATTATGATAGAATGGTTTTTGAAAATGAATAGGAATCCTACAGTAAAAGCAAATGGCTTTTGGAACATTGTCACGACCACAATTTAGGCCATCACATTGCTTCTTCTTCGAACCACAATCTCCGAATGCTTCCGAAAGCCTCCTTCGGAAATCCCGAATCACTTGTCACGATAGTGTTTTGGAACACCTCCCTGTCATCGCACCAAAGTATGGCTTTCCGATCATCTCCGAAGATCCCCTTTGGAATTTTGAACCACTCTTGACTAATTCTTCCCACATGTTTGATCCGGTCACCCAATCTAGTTCAGGAATCACTCCGTGAAGTGTTTAGTGAAACAATCAATAACCAGGTCCGATCATAATCTTTTCTAGAAGAGAAGCACCTGGACTATCCCCATCACTATCCCCATCTTTTCCAATGAACTCATTGATCGAGTTATTTCTATTCTATTGAAGCTTGCGATGACATTGCCTATAATCAGACTTTATAAGATGAATGTTCTAGGCCCACAGGATCACCTTCTGAAGGATTTGCACATGGTTTCCCTACCCGATGAGCCATGCAATTCGGAAACATGTTTCAAGAGCTCTTAATGGTCTGTCAATCTTTTCTACCATTCACAATTTTGCTACCTCCCTTGTTCTTTGTTTTCTATGGCCTTTAATTAGTATACATGTGCCTTAGCTATTTTCCGATCCTCACGGACTCTTCCCCATTTTTCCCTCCTTCTGAACCCTTCGATATATAGCTAGCACATTTGCATGTGTATTCCTTAGTTCAATTATTGTATGTCAACTTGATTTTTCTACTCATACTTGCCAACTTGTCCAAAATTCACCTTGAACAACAACCTCATATTTGAGTAAGCACTCCAATTCTACTTTTATTAGTTGAACCCACTTCAAAGAATGTGAGATCATTGGCTGTGATCGACATGGACTGCAAAGTTCATTTGATCCACGAGATAGAATCCTTTCAGAACATCTATCTCTTCGGAACTATGCATTTGTTCGCAAACATTCTGAAAGCCATTCACTTTTACTGTAGGATTTATCTTCACTTTCGAATACCATTCTATTATCATTAGAAACATTTCCGAACAAAATCACTAACACCACACTCATCTACAACTTATATCACTGATATTTGGATTCTGACATCACTCTTGCCTCAATACTTCACACATATTTGACTAGGTCACCCAATCCAGTTCAGGAATCACCCCATCAAGTGTTTAATGAAGCAATCAATAACCAGGTCTGATCATAATCTTTTCTGGAAAAGAAGCACCTTGACTATCTCCATCACTATCCCAATCTTTTCCAATGAACTCATTGATCGAGTTATTTCTATTGTGTGGAAGCTTGTGATGACATTCCATATCATCAGACTCTATAGTATAAATGTTCTAGACCCTCAGGATCACCATCCGAAGGATTTGCATATGGTCATCCCTACCCGAAGAGCCATGCAATTTGGAAACATGTTTCAAGAGCTCTCGTTGGTCCGTTGATCTTTTTTTCATTTACAATTTTCTTGCCACCTTTGATCTTTGTTTCCTATGGCCATTAATTAGTATACATGTGCCTTAGCTGCTTTCCGACCCTTACGGACTCTTTCCCATTTTCTCTCTCTTCCAAACAGTTCGGTATAAAAGCTAGCACATTCGCATGTATATTCCTTAGTTCAATTATTGTACGTCAACTTGATTGTTCCACCAAAACTCGCCAACTTGTCGTAAAATCACCTTGAACAACAACTTCACATTTGAGTAAGCACTCTAACTCTACTTATATTAATTTAAACACACTTCAAATGAATGTGAGATCATTGGCTGTGATTGACATGGACTGCAAAGTTCATTTGATCTACAAGATAGAATCCATTTGGAACCTCTATCTCTTCGGAACAATGCATTTTATTCACAAACATTTTGAAAGCCATTCACTTTTACTGTAGGATTTCTATTCACTTTTGAATATCATTCTATTATCATTAGAAACATTTCCGAACAGAATAACTAACACAATATTCATCCACAACCTTTATCACTGATATTTGAATTCTGACAAATGTCTGCAAACAAAATGCATTGTTCTGAAGAGATAGAGATTCTGAAAGGATTCTATCTCATAGATCAAATGGACTTTGCAGTCCATGTCGATCACAGCCAATGATCTCATATGCTTTTGAAGTGTGTTTAAATTAATATAAGTAGAGTTGGAGTGTGTCACAATTGTGTTTTACAACCTTTCACTGTTATCACCCCAAAGTATATCTTTCTGATCATATCCAAAGATCTCCTTTGGAATCCCGAACCACACTTGCCTCAATTCTTCACACACATTTGATCCGGTCACCCAATGCACTTCAGGAATCACTCCATTGAGTGTTTAGTGAAACAATCAATAACCAGGTCCAATCACAATCTTTTCTAGAAAAGAAGCACCCTGACTATCCCCATCACTATCCCCATCTTTCCCAAAAAACTCATTGATCAAAGTATATCTATTCTTTTGAAGCTCGTGATGACATTCCATACCATTAGACCTCATGGTATGAATGTTCTAGACCCCCAGGATCACCCTCCAAAGCATTTATGCACAGCCATCCCTACCCAATGAGCCATGTGATTTGGAAACATGTTTCAAGAGCTATTGATGGTCCATTAATCTTTTCTGCCATTCACCATTTTCCTACCTCCCTTGTTTGTCTATTCCTATGGCCATTAATTAGCATACATGTACCTTAACTACTTTCCAATCCTCATGGACTCCTTCCCATTTGCCCTCCCTTCCAAACTGTTTGGTATATAGGTAGAGCATTCACATGTATATTCCCTAGTTCAATTATTGTACATCTACTCGATTGTTCTACTCCAACTTGCCAACTTGTCGTGAACTACCTTGAACAGCAACTTCACATTTAAGTAAGTACTCTAAAACTCATCTACCTTGGTTTAAATACATTTTGAAAGAATATGAAACCATTGGCTGTGATCAACATGGACTGAAAAGTCCATTTGATCCACGAGATAGAATCCTTTCAGAATATCTATCTCTTTGGAACTATGCACCTCTTCACAGACATTCTGAAGGCCATTCACTTTTACTGTAGGATTTCTATTCACTTCCGAATATCATTCTATTAGTGTTAAAACATTTTCGAACATTACTACTAACACTACATTCATCTATAACATTTATCCTTGATAATTGAATTCTGACAGAGTGCTCACTCAAATGTGAAGTTGTTGTTCAAGGTGATTTTACGACAAGTTGGAAAGTTTGAGTAGAACAATCAAGTAGATGTACAATAATTGAACTAGGGAGTATACATGTGAATGTGTTACTTATATACCAGAGGGTTCAGAAGCAGGAATGAATGGGAAAGAGTCCGTGAGGGTCAGAAAGTAGCTAAGGTACATGTATACTAATTAAAGGCCATAGGAAACAAAGAATAAGGGAGGTAGGGAAATTGTGGATGAGGAAAAAGATTAATGAACCAACAATAACTGTTGAAACATGTTTCCAAATTGCATGGCTCATCAGGTAGGGATAACTATGTTCAAATCCTTTGGAAGGTGATCCTGAGGGTCTAGAACATTCATATCATAGAATCTGATGATATGGAATGTCATCGCAAGCTTCCACACCATAGAAATAACTCGATCAAGGAGTTCATTGGAAAAGATGGGGATAGTGATGGGTGTCACAATCACAATATGGACACCTCACCTATATCATTGATCCTCCGAACCACCTCTTCCAAACAGATTGTCCGAACCCTGAACTGTCAATGCCCCAATTACATCATTTTCATTCAACAACCTGCTTCTTCATCACTGTCAGAACCCATCCCCGAGACCTCGGGCCTCTGGGCCCGAACCCCCGACCATCATGTTTCACCTATTCATACCCCACGTTTGATCTTTTCCTTCATAGCTTACGACCCTGACCTCGGTCATTCGGTCACTGATCCCCAAACCTTCTCGTATATAAGTCACTCATCCATGTACATGACAGTCAGTTCTGATATCGACTAAGATACCCCAAATACATCTTATTTAATCCTTATGCTCCTTCGCTCCCTCCGTTAAGGTCACGCCCGAACTTCAGGTGACCTCGGGCCTTGTCCAAAATATGGGACAGGACTCTGAGCTGGTGCAGCACATAAGCTGAAGCCAAGTCCCACTCAACCTGCTTGCCGAGCCTTGGCCCCCCTCGGCAACCCGACCCCGAACCTCAGCCAGCTCTACTTTGAGTCCCGAACCTAACTTTGCCTCTGCTCTGACTCAGTTCTTAACAGCATATCAGAACTCTCAAAGCTCAGACAGTCATTATGACCCCAACCACCCGATCCACTGCTCGAAACCAAATCAGTAGAGCAATGTTGTGGAATCAACTACACGTGCATATATCCTACTCCCGAGATATCCGGACGGGCGCTTAACTGCTGGATAGGAGGGGAGGGCAATATATGCTGGATTCCTCAGGTCAATCTCATTCCCTTCCCCTGAATTCATGATCATCTTTTAGACACTTCTTTTATAAGTATACGGACCAAGTTTCACTAGCTAGAGTCGTCTAGTTATTTAGTTATGTAGTTATGTATAGTTCCCGGTCAGGGATGACCGGAGACTATACAGCTGCATGGGCAGCCGTAGACAAACCCCTCAGTGTGTTCTATCACTGAGGTGGTGAGTCTAACTTTTGTTTACCTTGTAGAAGAGTAGCTAACTGGTTAGTAGATATCTCTGTCTGCAGGTAGTTATTTAATATTAGAGTGTGTTCTATCACTGAGGTGATATCTCTGTCTGCAGTATCAAAAATTTCAATAATTCTCCTATCTACAATAATCCAATAGTAACAATATCACTCAGGCTTGTCCAGGACTACCGAGCCCTAAATGCTATGACAGTCAAAACCGATATCCAATCCCTCTCATCCCCGAACTTATCGATCAACTCCAAGGTGCAAAGTACTTCACCAAACTTGATGTTTGGTGGGGTTTTAATAATGTTCAGATCCAAGAAGGAGACGAGTGGAAGGCTGCCTTCTGAACCAAGCGAGGCCTGTTCGAGTCTCAAGTGATGTTCTTCGGTCTGACCAATAGCCCAGCCACCTTCCAAACAATGATGAATGACATTTTCCAAGATCTCATCATGGAAGGGGTGGTCTGTGTGTACTTGGATGACATCCTCATTTTCTCCAAGACTATTTCTGAACACAGGAAGGTAGTCCAAAGAGTGATGGAGAGGCTCCAAGAGCATGGGCTCTGTCTCTGACCTGAGAAGTGTGAGTTTGAATGTATATCCATTGAGTACCTCGGACTCATCATCTCTGAAGGGCATGCCAAGATGGACCCGGTTAAGATCAAAGGAGTTATGGATTACTCAACTCCAAAAACCCAAAAGGAAGTGCAAGGCTTCCTTGGGTTTGTGAACTTCCACCAAAGATTCATCAAGGACTTCTCACACCACACCATGCCCAAGCTCTCTTTGACCTGACAAAGAAAGGAGATACCTGGAAATGGAGTGGACCCAAGGACTCAGCCTTCCACAAACTCAAGGAACTCATTACCTTGACCCTGGTCCTGGCCTTCCCAGATGACACTCAGATGTACCAAGTGGAGGCTGATTCTTCGGACTTTGCAACAGGAGCTGTCATCTCTCAACAATCCGAGGATGACAGGTGGCACCCCATAGCCTTTCTGTCCAAAAGCCTTAGTCCAGTAGAGCAAAACTATGAGATTCATGACAAAGAGATGTTGGTCATAATCCAAGTCCTAGAGGAGTGGTGGCATCTTCTGGAAGGAGCACAACTCAAATTTGAGATCTGGACAGATCACAAGAATTTAGAGTACTTCCAGACCTCAAAGAAGCTTAACCAAAGACAAGCTCAGTGGTCGCTATACCTCTCCCATTTTGACTTCACGCTCCACCACAGCCCCAGCCAAACTATGGGGAAGACCGATGCCTTTTCCCAAAGGCCCGATCATGGATCTGGAGCAAGCGACAATGAGAACCAAACATTTCTCCAACCAGAAATTTTTGCCATTTGGGCCCTCAAGGGACTAGCTGCTGTAGGTGAAGAATGAGACATACTCTAGGATATCCAAAGGATGACCCGAGATGGCAAAAAGGAGGAGTCAGTGACCAAGGCTGTCTCCAAGCTTTGGAAGGGACACTCACGCACAGTGAGGGTTTCGAAGTGGTCTGAACAGGATGGCCTACTGCTGTTTTGGGGGAATACCTATGTACCAAATGACCCCAAACTTTGGCAGTGCATTGTTTTCCAACATCACAACACCCAAGTGGCTGGGCATGCAGGGAGGTGGAAACACTAGAACTTGTATCTTGGAACTACTGGTGGCCACAGATGTCCAGGTACATTGGACAGTATGTGAAAACCTGTGACCTGTGCCTTCACACTAAGGCACAAAGGAGTGCACTGATAGGTGAGCTCCAGCCACTACCGATCCCCGAGCACCAATGTGATACAATTAGTGTTGACTTCATTGTTGAACTCTTGGAGGCCCGAGGGTTTGATGCAGTCATGAATGTAGTGGACTCAGTGAGCAAACAAGCCCACTTCCTTCCAACCAACACCATGGTCACAGCATTAGGAGCTGCTCAACTCTACCTCATGCATGTCTGGAAGCTACTGTCAGAATTCAATTATTAAAGAGAAGTGTTATAGATGTTTGCATTGTTAGCAATAACGTTCGAAAATGTTTCCATATAAAAAGAACGGTATTCGGAAGTGAATGGTAATCCTACAGTAAAAGCGAAGGGCTTTTGGAATGTTTGCGAAAAGGTGCATAATTCCAAAGAGATAGATATTCCGAAAGGATTCTATCTCGTGGATCGGATGAACCGTGTAGTTCATGCCGATCACACCCAATAAGATTACATTCTTTCAAAGTGTAATCAAATCCAATTTGATAAGTTTTGTAGCACTTACTTCAAAATGAAGTTGTTCTTTAAAATTGTTAACGACGAATTGTTAAGCCAAGTAGATCAATCAAGTAGACGTGCAATAATTGAACTAGAGAGCATACATGCGAATGTGCTACTTATATACTGGGACGTTCGGAGGCAAGAGCAAATGGGGAGTAGTCCGTTAAGGATCGGAAAAATAGCTAAGGTACATGTATGCTAGTTAATGACCATAGAAAATAGAGAACAAGGGTGGGGTGAAAATTGTGAATGAGAAAAAGATTTAACAAACTAGGAATAAATCCTGAAACCTGTTTCCGAATTGTATGTCGTTTTGGATAGACAAACTCTTGTTTCACTTCCTTAAACGACAGCCCTGAGTGTCGGGGATGAACGCGTCAACATATTGAATTGTATGTCTTGTCATCATAAGCTTTTAGAAGCATAGAATCGACCCTGCTATTGAGTTCCTAGAAATAGATGGGGATAGTGATGGGGATAGTGTAGATGCTTCTTTTCTGAGGAAAGGCTAATAATAGAACCTGATCTCTTGGTTGGGTCCTTGTGATGTTGCTAGGACAATTCAAGGTGTTAAGGGTGACGAAGTGTTTAACGATTCATGTGTGACAAGTTTGGCGACAATTTGGGTTCCAAAGAGTCAATTTGGAAACATGATGTTCGGGTGGTTTGGAAGGCGGAGTAGAACATAAATCATGATCGTGACAGCTACATGGATTGCCAAGACAGATTGTCTCTGACTGAGGTCCACAATTTGTCTTGGAGTTCATACAAGAACTTTACCGACTACTCAGAATCAAGCTCGCAGCCACCACAGCTTACCACCCACAGGCCAATGGGTGTCACAATCATGATTTATGGTCTATTCCACCTTCCGAACCACCCGAACATCACGTTTCTGAATCGACTGTTCGGAACCCGAATCGTCGGAAAACTCGTCACACATGAACCGTTCAACACTTCGTCACCCTTAACACCTTGAATCGTCCTAGCAACATCACAAGGTGTCAGAACCCAACCGAAACCTCGGGCCTCCGGGCCCAAATCCCCGACCATCACGTTTCATCTATTCATACCTCCTGTTTGATCTCTTCCCCTCATAGCTTACGGCCCTGACCTCGGTCATTCGGTCACCGATCCCCAAACCCTCTCGTATATAATTCGCTCATTCATGTACATGATAATCAGTTCTGATATTGACTAAGATACCCCAATACACCTTGCTTAATCTCTACGCTCTCTCGTCCCTTTCGCTAAAGGTCATGCCCGAACTTCGGGTGACCTCGGGCCTCATCCGAAATACGGGACAGGACTCTGAGCTGGTGCAGCACATAAGCTGAAGCCAAGTCCCATTTGACCCGTTCGCCGAGCCTCGGCCCCCCTCGGCCCCCCAACCCCAAACCTCAGTCAACTCTATATTGAGTCCCAACCTTCACTCTGCCTCCGTTAAGATTCGGTTCTTAACACAAGGACCCAAACAAGAGATCAGGTTCTATTATTAGCCTTTCCTCAGAAAAGAAGCATCTACACTATCCCCATCACTATCCCCATCTATTTCTAGGAACTCAATAGCAGGGTCAATTCTATGCTTCTAAAAGCTTATGGTGACAACACATACAATTCAATATGTGGATGCGTTCATCCCCGACACTCAGGGCTGTCATTTAAGGAAGTGAAACAAGAGTTCGTCTACCCGAAACGACATACGATTCGGAAACAGGTTTCAGGATTTATTCCTAGTTCGTTAAACCCTTTTCCCATTCACAATTTTCACCCCACCCTTGTTCTCTATTTTCTATGGTCATTGATTAGCATACATGTACCTTAGCTACTTTTCCGATCCTTGATGGACCACTCCCCATTCGCTCTTGCCTCCAAACGTCCCAGTATATAAGTAGCACATTTGCATGTATTCTCTCTAGTTCAATTATTGCACGTCTACTTGATTGATCTACTTGGCTTAACAATTCGTTGCGAACAATCGTGAAGCACAACTTCATTTCGAAGTAAGTCTTATAAAAACTTATCAATTTGGATTTGATTACACTTCGAAAGAATGTAATCTTATTGGGTGTGATCAGCATGAACTACACGGTTCATCCGATCCACGAGATAGAATCCTTTCGGAATATCTATCTCTTCGGAATTATGCACCTGTTCGCGAACATTCCGAAAGCCCTTTGCTTTTACTGTAGGATTACCATTCACTTCCCATTGCTGTTCTTTTATATGGAAACATTTTCGAACGTTATTGCTAACAATGCATTCACCTATAACACTTTTCTTTAATAATTGAATTCTGACAATGTCATCCATCAGAAGGTTGGACGTAACACATATCGTTTTCAACTACCATGGTCAATGATGGCTCAGCTACACCTAGTATTCAACATAGTCAAACTTCTCCCAGCACCTGAAGACCCCATTCTTGGTTGGAAGTCCAAACCCCCACCCCCACCCAAGATAGTGGATGGAGCCAATTCCTACATAGTAGAAAGGGTCCTCGACAGTCAATTCCACAGAGGTCAGCTACAACTCCTAATCAAGTGGAAAGGATATGGGTACAAAGAGAACACTTGGGTTTCAGAAACTGATGTTTTGGCCCTGGACAAAATTCGGGAGTTCTATCAAATACACTCTGGAGCACCTTGGAGGGTTCACTCAACAGCCTTTGACACCATTATTGCTCGTGCTTTGAGGATGCAGCACTCTCGGAGGGGGCTGATGTCAGGGGACAACCAACTCTTGCTGAGTTCTTCACCTCTAAGACCTTCACACATTTGAGACACAAGTCTGAAGCACCTTGGTCCAAAACCTCAGGTCCTTGACCCAAAGCCTCTGATTACAAGTCCAAAGCCTTGGACCACCCAAGGCCTCATTCAACCTCGGGGTGTGGCCCAAACATCTGAACCAAACACCCAGCCCAACATCCGGCCTTCGTCAGGGACAAAACCCCTTATGGGGATAGAAGTCAGGCAGGGTTGACAGCGTATAAGAGTGCCCCTGGTTGGGCGGTAGGTAGTCATATATAGTTTTCACTGGTAGTGGATGTTAAGAATTAAGAGGGTGGAGTGATGAACGAAGAGAGCAGCGTGGCATTAACTCGAGCCGGCTATGAGAGATGGAGACAGAAAGATACTCGAAGTGAGAGAACAGTTAACTCTTGCTCAAACAACGGACTCAACTAAGTGAGTGGTGTCAGAATCCAAATATCAGTGGTAAAAGATGTGGATGTATGTTGGGTTAGTGAATCTGTTCGGGAATATTCCTAATGATAATAGAATGGTTTTTGAAAGTGAATAGAAATCCTACAGTAAAAGCGAATGGCCTTCAGAATGTTTGCGAATGAAATGCATAGTTCTGAAGAGATAGAGGTTCCGAAAGGATTCTATCTCATAGATCGAATGAACTTGGCAGTCCATGTCGATCACAGCCAATGATCTTACATTTCTTTGAAGTGGATTTAACTAATAAAAGTGAAATTGGAGTGCTTACTCAAAATATAAAGTTGTTGTTTGAGGTGAGTTGAGGACGAGTTGGAAAATGTGGATGGAAGAATCAAGTTGACATACAATAATTGAACTAGGGAACATACATGCGAATGTGTTTAGTTATATACCGAAGGATTCGGAAGAGAGAGCGAATGGGAATGAGTCCATGAGGATCGGAGAGTAACCAAGGTACATGTATACTAATTAAAGGCCATAGAAAACAAAGAACAATGGTGGAAGGAAAATTGTGAATGAAGAAAAGGATAATAGAGTATTACCAACTCCTGAAACATGTTTCCGAATCGCATGGCTCTTCGGGTAAGGATAGCCATGCCCAAATCTTTCGGAGAGTCATTATGAGAGTCTAGAATGTTCATATCATCAAGTCTGATGATATGGCATGTCATCGCAAACTTTGAGTGAATATGAATAACTCAATCAATAATTTTATGGTGAAAGATGGGGATAGTGATGGGGATAGTCAGGGTGGTGTCAGAATCCAATTAATAAAGAAAAGTGTTATGAATGATGAATGCATGGTTAGCAATAACGTTAGAAAATGTTTTTATATAGGAAGAATGGTATTCGAAAGTGAAAGGTAATCCTACAGTTAAAAGCGAAGGGCTTTCGGAATGTTTGCGAAGAGTTGCATGATTCCGAATAGATAGATATTCCGAAAGAATTCTATCTCGTTGATTGGATGAACCGTATAGTTCATGCCGATCACACCCAATATGATTACATTCTTTCGAAGTATAATCAAATCTAAAGTGATAAGTTTTTATAAGACTTACTTCGAAATGAAGTTGTTCTTTTTGATTGTTCACGACAAATTGTTAAGTCAAGCAGATTAACCAAGTAGACGTGCAATAATTGAACTAAAGAACATACATGCAAATGTGCTACTTATATACTGGGACGTTCGGAAGCAAGGGCAAATGGGGAGTAGTCCGTTAAGGATCGGAAAAATAGCTAAAGTACATGTATGCTAGTTAATGACCATAAAGAATAGAGAACAAGGGTGGGGTGAAAATTGTGAATGAGAAAAGGGTTTAACAAACTAGGAATAAACCCTGAAACTTGTTTCCAAACCATATGTCGTTTCAGGTAGACGAACCCTTGTTTCACCTCTTTAAACGACGGCCCTGAGTGTCAGGGATGAACGCGTCCACATATTGAATTGTATGTGTTGTCACCATAAGCTTTTAGAAGCATAGAATTGACCCTGCTATT